>BQNB010012127.1:0-37590 GCA_026074375.1 Tanacetum coccineum
GCGTGTTCGTGTATTCATGACTCGTAAATTTTATTTTCGTACGTTACTTGTCATGATAATTAATTCATAAGTTTTCTTGTCGATTTCATTGTTTATTAGAATTTTTAAATTTCATGGTATTTTCATGTGGGTTTTACAATAGAGATTTGTAACCTGCATTTGTTAGTATTAAGAGTTGGTCATTTATTGTGCAAAGTACATCAGTAGCAAAAAAGAGTAAGTAGCCTTTTTAAATCTCAATTTTCAGATGGTTAATATAGTTATTAGGTCTTAATTTTCAAGTTTCAAGTAGATTTTAGGTCATTGTCAATCTGCTTTAGCTTATTTTGTGCTTAAAAGATCTTTTACTTATCTGTTTTTAGCTTAAAAATTAGTCATTTGTCTTTTCAAAAGCATAAGTTCACTCAGTATGTACTGAGTTAATAAGCAGTTTTCATTTAGACTTTTCATTGTTCATTTAAATTTCAAATTGTTTTTCAATTATTGTTTTAAGTAGAATTTTAAGTACTTTTTTTAGTGTAATAAGCCAAAAGTCCATAAGGATCTTATAGCTTATTGAAAAATAAGCTTAAAAATTACCTTATGGACTGTTTGGGTTAATAGTTTTCACCAAGTGCTTATTTGAGATTACTAGCTTATAGCCATTAGCTTTTGCTAATTTTTATTTTAACTAAGCTTATTAGATTAGAATTAAGTAGTTTTTAGCTAATTAGAATTAGATTTTAGCTTATTTTAGCTTTTTATAGAAAAATCAAAAACATCAAAAACAACTTAAGTAGTCTTTTAATTTAGCTTTTACTCTGCTTATTTATATTTCAAAATGTCTTATCTCTGCTGTTTTAAGTAGTTTTTAGGATAGGCTTTAAGTAGGCGTAGGGCTTATTGTCATAATGTTTTGTTTGAGTGCTTAAAAATAAGCACTAAAGTGCCTGTTATTTGTTTTGGTATGCAGTTTCATCATAAGTGCTATTTTGATAATTTCAGCTTATAAGTTTAGCTCTTGCTTATTTTTAGCTCATGTTAACTTATTAGGTTAGTAATAAGTAGCTTATAGCTTATTTGGTTTTAGCTTTAGCTTATCTCAGTATTTAGCTTAGTTAGTTTTGTCAAAAAGTCATAAATCATGCAAAGTGAGTTCTGTCTGTTTAAATAAGCTCTTTTTAGCTTATTTAGTGGTTTTCTAGAAAGTTGTTTTCATAAAAAAGTTTTCTTATAAGCTGTTTTAAAGATTTTCTTTTTATTGTTTTTCTAAAAAAAATAAAAAGGGAAGAGGGGAAATCCAGGGTGAGCAAGGCTCGAACCCTGGACCTCTACCCTCCTCACCTTTTATAACATAACACACAACACTCAACTCAACCAACGTGCCCTGGGGTCTTTTTCGTTTCATAATTGCAAAATCTATCTTTTATACACATTTTTGGCTTTTTAGTATAATAAGCCGTTTTGGCTTATTTCTCTGCATATTCGATAAGCTGTTTTCACAAGCTTATTTTTCCTAGATTCCTTACTATTTAAGCTACTTTTCATGATTTTATCAGAATTTTTATAAATAGTTTAGTATTTTTAAACATTTAATTTCCTTTAAATCGTTTTTAATTCATAAAAAATTATAAAAAAGTAAAAAATATATAATTTTTTTAGAAAATTTTCTTTTAACATTTAGAACCTAGGAAAATTAGATTTGCTTACGTAGTTTTTTTAGAATTTTTATAATTAGTTTAGTATTTTTAAACATTTATTTTTATTAAAAACTTTCAAAAATAGAAAAAATAGAAAAAAAAAATATAATTCTTTTTTAGAAAATTTTCTTTTATCGTAAAGTTTCTAGGAAAATTAGTTTTGTTCCCGTAAGGTTAAAATTGCAAAATTTCGATTTTTAAAGAACGGGATTCGTCTCCGTTCTCGTTTTTTCGTGTTTTTAAGCTCATTTTAATTCCGTTTTTAATCTAGTTTTCTTTAAACGTACTTTTTAGTCAATTAGAGTCTATTTAAAAAGAAAAATTCATTTTAGGTTTAATTTTTGAAATTTAGGGTTTTTAACTGCCATTTAGGGTTCCCGTTTTGCTTTTTTAGTTAAAGTTTAATTTCCCATTATTAAAGTTAGGTTTAATTGCCCTTTAAATTGCTCACTTTTAGGATTTTAGAAAACAAATCAACTCTGAACCAATTCAAATCATTGTCCGAACAACAAGCATGGTCTCAGTTTCATAAATCGTTAGGGAATAACGCCCCGGGAATCATACTTCTTAGTTTATATACGTTTTATATTATTATATATTATCATGTGATTTTTCTAACTACCTTTGTCCTCAATGGTAGTTTGGGAATTTCATATTATATTATATTTTATTATTACGTGTGTTGATTTACTAGCAATCAGGCAGCCACCATAAATCTTTCTTGGTCAATCATTATAATTCCATTGTAAAAATTAAGGATTTGATTAAGAAGCAAAATTCTATGGTCGGGACATTTTCGTAAACATGATTTGAATCTTTCCCAAGCTTCAAATACTGATTCCATGGGCAATTGCTAAAAATTCAGAATGTCTTTCCTAAGTTGCAACGCTCTAGAATGTGGGTAGTATTTTGAAAGAAACTTGAGGATCATCTCTTCCCAAGTGTGAATAGAATGAGTTTTAAGATGATAAAACCAAGATTCAGCTTTGTGGGTTAAAGAGAATGAGAAAAGATTCAAATTGATAATGTCTTGAGAAACTTCATTTTGCTTCATGAATTGAGTGATAGATAAATAATTGTTTAAATGCTCGTTTGCATCTTCATCTCGAAATCCATGGAATTGGCAATTCTGTCGAAGCAACCGAACCATATAATTTTTTAATAGAAAATCAGTTCCCGGAACGGTTGTCGGGGCGATCGGACCTCCTCTACCGATGAGTGACGGTCGATAAAAATCCTCCATGGTTCGAGGATCATAGGAATGAGAGGAAGAAAAGAACATCATGAAGAATCAAACAATATGAGAAGATAAAGAGATAAGAATTAAAAACTTGAGAGGATAACGAAGATTTTATATATATATATATATATATATATATATATATAATATATTTTTGGATGGAAAATATTTTTGGGTTTTTTATTTAGAAAATAAAATGAAAATATTTTTGGTATTTTAATTTTTTTATATAAAAGAAAATAGAAAAAGAAATTATTTTTGGATTTTTATATTTTTATAAGTACGAAAATAAACTTCAAAAGAGAAATGATCTTCAAGGCACTAACTTCAAACACCACGTGTAGATCGTACACCTCTCCCCAGCAGCGGCGCCATTTTGGTGAACGTTCAAACGTGTGTCGTAATAATATATAGTATATCCCGTTAGATAAGAAAATTACTTTAGGAAAAGTAATAGTTTATCTTCCGAGTGTCGTTTCCACGGCGAGAGATGAATTGAAATCCATGTTAATGTTTTGAAGTAAAATGCTTGATTATCTTTAAAGATTTTTTGTTTTAAAACTATTTTTAATACTAAGAAAATTATACTAATAATACTAAAATTATACTAAACAATTAAACTACAAGAATTATGCTAAAATGATCTAAAAGATTTATAAGATGACAGTGCTTGCTAAGTGACGTGAAAAGTTCATTAAGTGTTATTTAAGGTTTATTAACGAATTAAATTCCTTAGAAAATATAATTATCCACAACGTTGGTTTATTTTGACAAAAACCTCTTAAAAAGATATTAATTACTAGATGTGTAGTTTGACTATTTCACGGCTTTTGCTCGTTCGACTAAATAAAACACTAAACTAAATCATTTTTACAAATTCTTAATTACTAATCACTTATTAAGTTTCACCCTTAATTCACTAAACACCAATTTACTTAACACGCATAAGAATAAACTACTCGCTACTCATAATGATCAAATAAGCTAATTTAAACATTTTATACTAAGCTACACTAATTAATTGAAAAATGATAAAAAATAAAACCGAATTGAAGAGCCGCAATTAAACGATAACACTCGATTAAATAAGCTAAATAAAATATTTAAATTCTATCTAGCTTATTAAACCCATAAGCTCCACGCCTCATGAGTTGAACCAATAACCTCAAACAAAACAAGCAAAGTTAAGGCAAAATATCAATAAGATTAATAAAACTTTTATCTTCTACTTAACTAACTTAAACGAAAATTTTAGAAAAGAAAAAAAAGTACAAAATCTGTTTTTCAAAATCTTTTAAACAGATTGATTAGGAAACTAATGGGCCCAGCCCAAAATATTAACTAGAAAACGTGAACATATTTTCGAAAGTTACTAAAGCTATAAAAACGACTTACTTTCTAACTTATGACGAAAAAAAGAACTTATCAATTAAGCTAAAAGCTTATTTGGTATTTGAGCTAGATCTAAATCGAATAAGCTATAAGTGAGATTATTCGACCATGGTAATAAGCTAAGCGAAACAACAATAAAAAATAAGACAACAAGATCGTATCCTAAAATAAGCCAAAAGAGAGAAAAAAAACAAGTTAGAGAATAAGCCGACAATAAGAAACTCGAACCAAACTCCTTCATTCATTAATAAGCTAAAAAGATCTCGTTACAAATAATCTAATAAGCTGAAAATTCGGCTTTTACAATAAGCCTAATAAGCAGAAACTTAATCTAAAAATCTTTCTAAAGTTTTGAAATAAGCTAAGAGAACTATACCCCACTCCTCCTAATCTAAATCTATGCTACTGGAAATTAAAGAAAACAAAAAAAAGGATGATCCCGAAAATGAATCCCCGATGTAAATATATATATATAGCTGCCCCTCCTTTTTCCTTTGCGTCTCAAATAAGCGGAGGACTTGGGCTTGATATATATATATTTTTCATTTTGGAATTGGACCGCAGCCATTACATGAAGGAATTGGGCTTTTTCTTCCAACAGCTGCATCATTCTTTTATATAAGGATAGATAAAATTTGAGTTTTAATAAATATGGGTCGGTCCGACCCATATAAATGGTGTCGGGCCGGCCCAATAAGAGATGAAGGCACCATCAGAATCGAATTTCCGTGCTCTTTCCAATGGCATGCTCGGGGAATTTTTCCGACCTCGTCTTGACTTCAAATAATAAGCAAACTTGATAGAGTCAAGCTCGAAAATCACCGTTTTTGCTCTGTTTTCAATCCTTAGTACCTGCGAGACATAACAACACAAAACAAATATATTTGCAATATAATTAAGCATATTTCATGTTTTTAATCCGATTTGTAGTGTTTTACGGGGTACAAAAGATGTGTGTTTAAGCACACATCACTCAAATTGAAAGAAAATAGATGAAATGACTTACAATTGATGATCTTTGTGATGTTAGGAATAATTATTAGTGTTGATTTGATCTTCAATTAGTGTTTTGGTGGTCGATTTTGAGTTATGGTGGTTTTGGTTTCGTGTTCGTCGCACCAGCAGGAAGATGGGGTATGTTTGGTTTTGAGTTTTAAAAATTCCGATTAAGTGTGAATATTTGATGTTTGCTGGTGGCGGTCCCATATCGATCAAGGGGCCGCCTGAAAATGGTTTGGGGCCGCCTGAGATATGGGGGCCGCCTGTATTACAGGTTTTTGCACTTTTAAATTTTGACACGAATTTACGAGGAAGAGTGACTAATTGATTGACATTTCGCGAATTAAAAATATTTAACAAGCTTCGGATGAAATTGTTAAATTATCATGACACAGAATGGAACGCGGACTAGAATCGAGACTCGAAGAAGGAGAAGCGGACTAACACGATTTATGGAATGTGTTCCATCATTCCTAAACCAAGACGTAGATAGTTAAACGGTTCACGTTTAAGGGGTTTTGCAAGAATGTCGGCGATATTGTCGACGGACGACACTTTTTCGATTGAGATATGTCCTTTCTGGACATTATCACGAAGAAAGTGGTGACGAATTTCAATATGTTTGGTTCGAGAGTGTTGCATCGGGTTTTTGCTAAGGTCAATCGTGCCTTTATTGTAGCACATGATTGGGACGCCGTCAAGTCGAACGTCGTAGTCGATAAGAGCTTGTTTCATCCATAGTGCTTGTTGACATGCCTTTCCAGCGCTTACGTATTCTGCTTCGGTAGTGGATATAGCAAGAGCGGTTTGTTTCTTGGAGAACCAAGATGTCAAACAACATCCCACGAACGTACAAATACCGCTAGTGCTCTTTCGGTCCACATAATCTTCCGCATGATTAGAGTCGACATATACTACTGTTTCTATGCCGGTCCCCTTAGGATATCATAATCCTAAGTGCGTAGTGCCTTTAATGTATCTAAAAATACGCTTAACCGCTTCAAGGTAAGATGTTTTGGGAGCCTCTTGGAAGCGGGCACAAAGACAGACACTAAACATGATATCAGGCCTACTTGCCGTTAGGTATAATAAACTACCTATCATGCATCGATACTTTGTACTATCTACCTACTCACACTCCTTGTCTTTCGTGAGTTTAGTATCGGAGGACATGAGGGTTTTTGTGACAATCGTGACTTGAGCAGGTTAGTCAAACCGTTAGAGTTGACTAAAGTATTATTATGTGTTATAATTGTATGCTTATGTAATCTTATATGGGTATTTGATATCCATCCGTGATGCGTGTTCATCTATTAGTGATTAAACTGTGGTTTTGGTAGCTATTTTATTTCGTTCACATTTTGTGACAATGGAAATGATAGCATGATTTTATGCGTTATCGTGTAATTTGGTAAATAATTGATATATGAGCGTAAGAGTATATAATATATTCCTAGTAGTAATTTAAGTCTAGTATTTAAAGTAGTTAAGTTTTAGTATTTCTAATTTAAGAAAGTAATTTATAAAATGAATTTTATAAATAGTAAGTTTAAAACTAGTTTTTATTTAAAATGTTTGCAAAATTAAAGGGTTTTTATAAAAATAAGAAAATAAGGGGGTAAATATGTATTTAATAATAAAAAAATAAAATAAAAAAATATAGGGGTGTTTATTTGGCCGATTATAGGAAAAAGGAAAAAAAAGGAAACAAAATTTGATTACAACTATGAGTCTTGGCATTATAAATACAAAATCAATAAATCCTTAAATCAATTTTTTCTCTCCTCTCTCTTTTGTTTGGCCGAATCCCTCAAGAAAGAAAAAAAATATTTTTTTTATCAAAAACCAAGGTGGTGATTCGTGTGGTATCGAGTAAAGGTTTAGGTATGATCTTAATTAAGTTTTTGTTTAATCTTTTTATAATTAGTAACTTTAATTGATGGAATAATTAGGGTTCATAAATTTTATGTAAATTAATGATATAAACCTATATGAGAGTGTTCGGGATTAGATTTAGAGCATGTGAGTGTAAACGGTTTAGGTTAGATCGCGTTAAATTGAAAGTTAGGGTTTGGCAGAATTTTGGGTCGTGTTGATTGAATGATATCTCAATGATAAAAATGAGTTTTGGGTCGAATCTTATGCCTAAATTGAAGTTCAAAGATTTTAGTTTCCAAAAAGTCTAGCCCCGAAAGGTTTTGAGGTCGGAAAGTTAGTCAAATGATTTTTACAAGAAAAGTTGTCAAAACAGTAAATTCAGGTCAGATTTGGGTCTGATTTCGGGGAGTAAAACCCTTACTTAAAAGTTGAATTGAGGTTAGCCAAAAATCAGAGGTCGTATTTTATGTGTCTATTAACCCCAGCTCAAAGCACAAGTCTTAATTCATTGTCTAAGTATTGTTAGAAAAATCAAACTTTTTGGTGTGCGTTCAGATCCGAATTTGAGTACTTTATGATGTTAAATTTTTATAAAATAGTTAGGCTTAATATTTTTTTTAAATCATAGTAGTTCATAACCCATTGGGAAGGTAGGGAATGAAAGGGGAAAAGTCAATTTGATGATTTAGTATTTTATTTGTGGTCATAAAGTGACTACAAAATTCTGCCGAAAAACTAGAAAACAAGAATAAATGATTAAAGGTATTTTAAGTATAAGTGAGATATGGGATGTATGGTAAAGGGTTTATAATCATAATATAAACCTAGTAGTCCATCAATTGATTGTTACATCGTCTTGGGCATTTAGCCTAATCGCGTGTAACATGGGTTTTATTTGTGTTTAGTTGATTGCAAGGATATTGTGAAGTAGCTGTGCATCAGGTGAGTTTCATAGTCCTATTTTTCTGTTGTTTTTAAATTGGGATGGAAATGATGCAAATGTTTTGAAATGTTTTATTGTTGTGATTATGTGTTTTTAATTGCGTATGGACATTACATGACTATGTGATACATGTATTATTTGGGATCGAATAAGTACGCCTACTCAGTGTGATTTGTGATATTGGTTTGGGATCGGATGAGTACGATTGCTGTGATTATGTGTTTTAAGTTACGTTTAGACATTATATAACTATTATATGACTATGTGATACATGTGTTATTTAAGATCGGAAGAGGTATGCCTACCTCATGCTTCATGATTATTGGATCGGAGGGGTACGCCTACCCATATTGTGTTGGTTATGGGATCGGATGGGTACGCCTACCCAATGTGATATGTTGTGTGATACATTCGTGGTAAGCTTGGTTGCTTTTAGTGCCAGATATTCTAAGCCCGAATGCGAAATTAAGTTGTGGGTATGCTGATTTGATTTTGGTTGCATGCTAGCATAAGTTCAAGATAGTTCATTATTGTCCTCCTTTGTTTTGATAATCACAGTAAAAGCGAGTATTATTGCGTGTCTAAAACCTATGACTCTCACCAACATTATTGTTGACGTTTTAAGCATCATTTTCAGGCGAGCATCATGAGGAAAGTAAAGTTAGAAAGATTGGCTAGTGAGACCGTAGGCTTGCATGCGGAGTTTCCCTAGTTTAAATTTCGTATTCGCTTTGAATTGATTCTATGATTGTTTTAGGTTTTGGATTATTTCGTTATGTCCTTGTATTGGAGTGACTCTTTTATCTCAATACAATACTCTTTTTTCTTGTGTTTGGTATTGTCATGACACTTTGTGTCCATTTTAGCTTTGTTTTAATGCATTGTAGTTTCTCTATTGTTGACACCATTGTGTTGTGATGATACCCATGACGTTACGCCTCGTGTTTCCGCCTTGGCGAGGTGTGACAGTTTTCATTGGTTTAGAATCTTCTAAGCCAAATTTTTTAAGCATTTCTTTAATATATTTAGATTGATTAAAGAAAATACCATCTTCCATTTGTTTTATTTGTAATCCAAGGAAGAAGTTAAGTTCACCCATCATGCTCATCTCGAACTCGTTATGCATGATTTTGGCAAATTCATCACACATGTCTTGACAAGTCGAGCCGAATATAATGTTGTCGACATATATTTGAACGATGATGAGGTTTGAACTTTTCTTCTTGGTAACAAGTGTGTTATCTACCATTCCCATTTTGTATTCATGCTTAATAAAAAAAGCTTTTAATCTATCATACCAAGCTTTGGGTGCTTGTTTAAGACCGTATAAAGCTTTCTTAAGTTTATAAACATGATCCGGTTTTTCAAAGTCAATGAATCCTGGAGGTTGTGCCACGTATACCTCCTCATTGATAAAACTGTTCAAGAATGCACTTTTTACATCCATTTGGAATAGCTTAAAATCTAAAGCACAAGCATAAGCTAATAGTATTCTAATAGACGCAAGTCTAGCAACTGGGGCATAAGTTTTTATCATAATCGATGCCCTCTTGTTAATTATAGCCTTGAGCAACTAACCTAACCTTATTTCTAGAAACAATACCGTTCTCGTCTAACTTATTTCTAAACACCCACTTAGTTCCTATGATTGTCATATTGCTAGGTTGTGGAACTAACTTTCAAACGTTGTAAGCAATGAATTGATTTAATTCTTCTTGCATGGCGACTATCCAACTTTCATCCGTTAAGGCTTCATTCACATTCTTAGGTTCTATAATTGATATAAAACAAAAGAAGTTACTTTGGTTTTGGTCTTGTGATCTAAGGGTTCTTTGGTTAAGGTTTTGATCGCGGGTTTTCACACTGTATATATATAATATATAATAAAATATAAAATATATATATAAGTCTAAAAATCAACGAGATCAATGATACCAGTTTTTCTTTTCGGTAACCTTAATTGATTCTTCTTCATCTAAGTCATCATCCACCAAGGGTGATGTCTTAGAGGGTGGAGGAGTTTCATTGAATGTCACGTTGAGTGATTTTTCGACTTTCCTAGTATGTTTATTAAGGATGATGTATGCTTTACTATTTTGGGAGTAACCTAAAAAGACACATTCGTATAACTTTGGGTCAAACTTTGTAAGGTAGTCTTTAGTGTTTAAAATAAAGCACTTTGTTCTTAACACTCTAAAGTAATCAAGTGTAGATTTCTCCTCTCAAGAGGGGGGTTATAAGGTTGTTTTTTATAGATTGTCCTCTAAATTGGGTTTCGGGTTTTTGTGAATGTATATTGAAGTATCTACGGTGTTACACCAAAATCTTTGGTAACGTATTGCTCATTTCAACTATCTTTCTCATTTCTTAAAGTGTCCTATTTTTCTTTTAACCACACCATTTTATTAAGTAGTGCGTGGAGCGGAGAAGTTATGTGTAATTCCATTTGCATTACAAAATTCTCCAGATTGCACCTCATTATCAAATTCCCTACCGTGGTCGGTTCTTATTGACACTATGTATTCCTAATGGTTTTGTATTTTTCTTACTATAAGATTTTGAATTGTCGACGGCTTCGGTTTTATCCTTTAGGGGGGGGGGGGGGGGGGGAATTTTTTCCTAGTCCAAGTATACCTAGAGCTAGTTAATCCACTATAACTATGGGTGTACGGTTTCCTCGTAATCCGTAGGCGGAGGACTGAAGAGACCTTATGATGGAGTTCTAAGTCTAGTCGTTAAGGGACTATATTCTTAGCTTTTGTGAGTACTTGCGTGAGCTTGTTTTCTAATTTTGATGCATCACAGAGTGTTGATAAAACTTAAGCTTAGGTAAGTTTCTAACTAATTCCTTAGATGTTAACGACTGAATGAGATGCATATTGGTGTGACCTAATCTCCTATGCCACAACGTGGAGTTTTTATCAATCGTTGCTAGACAAATTTGGTCTTTTGGCTTATTTCCTAATTTCATCACATATAAGTCTTTCTTCCTAATACCTCTACCTATGACCTTACCATCCTTAGCGATTTCACTATCATGTTCAGAGAAAGTTACTCTACACTTATTATCACATATTTGTCCTACACTTAGCAAGTTAAATCTTAAGTTATCTACATGTTTTACATTATCTATTTTGAGAGAGTTATTTGAAATCCTACCTTTGCCAATGATGTTACCGCGAAGATTGCTACCAAAAATAACATTACCTGCAGTGGATGAATTGTTAGCTTGAGAGAGCTTTCGGTTACACGTCATGTGTTCTAGAAGCATCCGCTGTCCTTTATCCATTCATCGGGTTCCAAGTCGACTCTAAGGCATATCTCATTTGATGCTTGAGCTACAAGACACGTCTCGTCTTTGACCTTCTCATCATCTTCTTCACCGCTATCACTCCAAGAACCTCTGACGAACGCTCTTTGGTTCTTGTCTTTCGGTGGTTTTGGACATTCTCCAATAAGATGATTTGGATCGCCGCATCTAAAACATTTTCTATCACCTTTACCGTTCTTGTCATCTCGGCTTCTTTGGAACGTCTTTTTGTCGTTCCGAGGTTGTCTCACGAATCTACCTCTTCTCTTAAAGAACTTCTTAAAGTCTCTAACCGCCATGGCGTATTATTCATCTTCACTTCTGAAAGTCGAATACTCTTCATTACTATATTCTTTCTTAGCCTTTAAAGCAAGAGATTTTCTTTCTCCCTTAGCTTTGACTATTTCAGAATTTTTCTTGATGGTCATCTCGTAGACTTTGAGATTCTCAATGAGTTCATCAAGTGACAGTGATGTTAAGTCTTTCGACTCTTAAATCGCCGTGACCTTTGCTCTCCATTTAGGATGTAGATCTCTAAGAAACTTCCTAACATATTTTTTGCTAGAATAACCTTCATCAAGAGCTTTTAGACTAGTAATGATAGTATTAAATCTAGCAAAAGCACTATCTATAGATTTGTCTTCAGAAATGACGAATTGTTCATATTGTTGTACCAAAAGGTCGATCTTGTTATCTTTGACTTTCTTATTATCTTGATGAGTGATTAACAAAGTTTTCCAAATTTCTTTTGCCGTATTATACATGAAAATTCTTTCATATTCTTTTCTTGGCAAAGCGTTGTAAATAACCATTTTGGTTTCGTTATTTTTCAAAAGCTTCTTTTTAAGATCATCACTTTGTTTTTCAAAAGGGATAACCTCATCTAATTTGGTTTTCGGATTTTGTTGAATAGGTTGAAAATCACCGTTAGTAATAACATGCCAAAGATCAAGATCTTTTGATTTAACATATGTCTCGAATCTATTTTTCCAATAAATAAAACTATCACTTTCAAAAAGTGGTAGTCTTTGCATGGATTGCCCTTCTAGATAATTGTCGGAATCCATATATCGATCCAAGCTTTAAAATAAAATATATTTTAAAAATCTTGAGTGACCTTGGCTTCTGATACCAATTATGAAAACTAGAAGGGGGTTGAATAGTTTACATGTTCGTGTTACGTTTTAAAAGTTTACTTTCAAAATACTTAGATTCGAGTTGTATGTTCAACCAATCAACAATATGAATCAACAATGTAAATATCTAAAGTAATACTAAATAACAATCACAACAATGTAAAGAGATGAGAGAAGCAACAATCAAACCAAGACACCAAGATTTATAGTAGTTCGGCTACGAAGCTCTTCTTCGCCCTACTCCACTCCCTAAGTATCCTACTCGAGATTTCACTATGTCAACAAGCTCCCTTCAGGCGGAGAAAACCATTTACACATCGCTTACGTTATTTTCCGACACTAAGCTAAATGTCGAGTCCTAATCTTAGCTAGAACCAATCTACCTGTAACATCCGAGGATTTTCGAATTTTTGAATGACTATTTCAATCGTTGACTTTTGGTGTCTGGCTTGACTTATAAGAACGACCACCTAAAGCACGTTTTCACGGCTCGGACTCTAAAGCAATTTGATGTGAAACGATATTCCAGACAACTTTTTAGTTTTGCCCAAGACCTGGAAACGAGCCGAAAAGGGCTAAAACAGCACCGCAAACATTTAACGAACAACATAGAACGCGGACGCACAAAAATAATTAAAATTTGTTTTTAGTTATCAGTATTTATTTAATAAAAATATTAAATAAATTATTCATCATTTTTAATTAGAAGCGTTGTTGATAACGTGAATACTCGAGGACAAATCCATTTTTATTTCGGACGAGGCGAAACCGGTTCGCAAAATGAATAACAGATATTTTATTAAATGTTATAAAATATTTATGAAATATTATCAAGCGAATACTCATTTTTATCAGAAAGATAATTTGAAAAACAATGGCGCAAGTTTCGTGCGTTGAATCGTCCGTTAGGTCGCTCAAATAGTCCCAAAACAACCGTTTTTTATAAAGAACTAAATAAAATTGTTTACACTTAAAACCCCTCAACTAAAACATATTACATTTATATTTTAAAGTTTTATATATATAATATATATAATATATATAATATCTATATAATTTATATATATTATATAATATATATATATATAATATATATATATATATAAAATATAATATATATTATATATATTATATATAATTACATATATCTTTTCATTTCACCTCAAAAACACACACACACCAAACCTTATAACACACCACAACTCCTCTCTCTCCCTCACCAATATCCGGCAGCCGCCGGCGACCCCACCACCACCGTCGGAAAAGTTTTCCGGCGGGGTTTTTCCGGCAAAGACTAAAACCACCCCTCACGACCCGATCTATTCGATCCCCTATGTCACCCGCACCCACGTGCCGTCACCACCACCACTCGACCGCCACTGCCAAGCACCACCGTCCCCATCATCATCATCATCATCATACCGTCCCCATCATCATCATCATCATACCACCTCCATCATCATCATCATTATACCACCTCCATCATCATCATCATTATACCACCACCCTATTACCACCACAGCCCGCACCACAACGGTGAGTTCGGTTTGGGGTTTATCACAAGAATGTGGTGCGTTTGGTGGGGCAGCCACCACCTTAAGGGCGCGTTTGGTTTAACGACAGACCCATCCGGGGTGTTTGTTACTGTATAACGAACCAAAGGGGTGCGTTGGGGTTCTCTTGCACCATATGGGGTGCGTTTGGTTTTGGGTCAGCAGCCATTAAGGCTGCGTTGGGTTTAAGGGCAGCACCATAAGGTGCGGTTGGTTGTTAAAACTCGATTAGGGTGCGTGTAGTTTACCTAAACATCAACTAGGGTGCGTTTGATTTAGTAGAAACTCACTAGGAGTGCGTTTAGCTGTGACAGCCCCAAAAAGGGGGTGCGTTTGGCTTTCATACTCGCACAAGGGTGCGTTTGGTTTAATGGCAAAGCAAGGGGTGTGTTTGTTTCTGGTTATAAATCGAAAGAAGGTGCGTTTGGTTGTTGTTAACAGCCGAAAGGGTGAGTTTGGTTTGAGAGAAACAACATAAGGGGGTGTTTGGTTGTGCAGATTCGCATAAAAGGGGTGTTTGGTTTAACAGATTTAGGAGCGTTTGGGGTATACACGAGTAGGCTGCGTTTGGTTTAGTAAGAAAGCCACAGAAATGGGTTAGTGTGGTTTATACAAGTGGATAATAAATTAAATGATTTCACATATAAATTTATATATAAAATCGGATCTAAATGTGGTGGTTAAATGGTTAAATAAATATGTTATTTGTTAATTTATTTGGTTTAGATATAATAACATATAAATATTATATTTAAAACACGTTGGTGCTTGAAATATTGACACGCTAATAATTGCAACATATATTGATTAAGGGAAAACGTTGAGATTTTATGAATATGGGAATCGTTTTATGAACGGAAAGGTCATGATGAAATTTATATAAAGTTTTTATATTTAGTAATGTCTTACTAAAACTTTTATTATTTTAAACCCAGTAAAAGAGACTAAGTTATATTTTTAAGATATATTAAATTGTATTATACAATAACCTGGGCAACGAACAAAAAAAAACTATACTTTTACAAATGAGACAACAATTTTAGACACGACCTGTCGAGGAAACAAAATATAAACTTATAAAATATTATTTTATATATTTTATAATTGTCAACTAGAAATTAACACCATAACTATTGTAAAAGTTTTATAAGAGACTAATTAAATTGTAGTAGAAATAATTGGGTTTAATTATTTATTCACGCATTTTATATAATACTTGCAACGCATTATATACGTCACATTAATCTTTGGATTGTCTATATTTGTTATATAATTCACGGTATGAATTATGTAATGGTTATTGTTCATATGCAATATATACAGAAAATATTACATACGTTGCGTTTATTTTTCAAACTATTTATTTAACCAACCACCAAACTATTACAACTTTAAATCTAAATCTTTTATCAACGTGTCGCGTTGACACAACAATTCATCGGGAAACCCAAACGCATTACCCAAGGCTAGTGAGACTTAGCCGTTAAGACTAGTTGCAACTTCTTGATCGAGCCGTTTCAGTTTCATTTTGTCTGGCGCTTAATACGCGCATTCTCGCCAATCGTTCTTCATCATCGATGTGAGTTTATAGCCCCTCTTTCACTTGTTTTACATTTACTTTACAAATCTCGGGGGAGAATACATGCTCAATACAACTGTTTACATATTCGTTTACAATATCTTTCTCATACTATTCTACACAATTGGTTTACATACTTGATTTTACAATTCATTACAAACACAATTACATGGTTGATTACAAACTTGGTTTCATACCTTGTCACTACTCATATTGCATACATGTTTACGAAAAAAAAAAAAATTGTTTACATACTCATTTCGAATTCAACTACTTGATTGATAGTCACACTCTATTCTACTTATGGATTTTGAAGTACTCAAAGCTATTTAACGAATACAATGTACCTTTTACTTGGACACAAGTACTTATGTGAAATTTCACCATTTTTACGTGGTTTGCCTAAGTTACCTACTGTTGCCATAAGTCCCCCTCTATCAATGAACCGTTATTTCTTGACGAGGACCAGGTTGAGGGAGCGCGAATGCTGTGAATAGATCTATTGGGAATGAACTCCCCCGTCCGGGTAGATAACAACGCACTACCATGTACACGGACGCATTACATTTGAGGAAACTAGGTGCTAGGCAATGCACCTACCGGGGCACTAACTTATAGCAACGTATACTTAAGGTTTCGGTGTCATGAGCTTAGCGCAACAGTAAATATTATCTATGTGGTACTGTATTGTTATGATGTAGAACCCATACATTTTGAAAAATCAACGATCTCACTGTCCATACTACTTATTGAACATTACTAATTTCTGAACACTTTTCATTATATTGCGGCGAAGCAATAAACACTAAACACTTTTGATTCTGCATTTACTCTTACATTTTTGGCGATTATTATAAGGATTGAAATAATCATACACCCTTTATAAATCTTTGGATTCCCAAACATTTACATTTATACTTACAAACTCTATGAACTCCAACCAACATTAATGAGACCTTTTAAGCATGTTTTTTCTTCAGGTGAATTAGATGCTTGGATATTTGATGTGTCATTGTAGTCTTTACATTCAAGTTTTCTATGGTGATACGTGCAATTATGGGACAACATTATTTGAATTCAGAAAATCAGCAAGAGTTGTTTCACAAACGACACATTTAGAGGTCGTTCTCTTGTATCTTGTGCTATTGTATTATGAGAGTAAACGCTCCCTGACATATTTCCTCCCGCTGCGACAAGAACAGATTTTTGGGGGTTACAGATTGGAATCAGAGCCAAGGTATTATAGAGAACTAGGGTTGCATCATTTTAACCCTAACTAATACCATTTCACAAACATTGCATCACATCAAACATTTTCAAAGTGCATACATACTACTTGCTTATGTGCTTACATTACGTGCTAGCATTAATCTGCTTTATCCTGGACCTACATAAATGTAAGTAATATATGCCAACATCTTTTGGCGTTTATCACACGTTTATTGATATAAGAGTTATTTATATAAATACCAGAGCATTTCTTAAGACATTGTGAGTTGCACAATGGTCTCAATTATTCCTCAAACATTGTGAGTTACACAATGGTCTCATCTTACTTCTTAGACATTGTGAGTTTCACAATGGTCTCATTTCGTTCTCAAACATTGTAATTTAAACAATGGTCTCTAGGGATATTATTTTTTCTTCATAGCGTTATACTATATTGTATTACACAGAGACCGTCATAATTTTTTTTTTTGTTTTACATGGAATTATCTATAATCTAAGTATTACAAGTCCTAGTATGGGCGGGACTTGTAATATGAGGATTGATATGATAATTGCTATGTTAACAAAACCCGTCACAGTTCTGTTTACATGGGATTATGTATAAATCTAAGTATTACAAGTCTTGTATGGGCGGGACTTGTAATAGGAGGATTTATATGATAATTGCTATGTTAACTCGTTCGTAAAGACTTTTACCTTATTTACTCTAACCGAGTGCTCATTAACTATCTTGAGCTCTATGTCGATCTTCCCTGATTGTTTTACTCCCCGTCTCCGAAGACGAGTTTTAAATACTCGTTCCATACTCATTAGAGCATCGGCATCGTTATGTCATTCACCACCTTGAAAACTTTGTGTGTACGCGTGTTGCATCAGAAATTATTAAGTAGGATGATTTATAATCTGTTTATTTGAAAGGATTGGGACGCCTCTTCATTTAAAAAATAAATAAGTTGTAAATTCACCGAACCATAATTATCATTTCGTACTTACATAAAATTTGGACGATTCTTTATATTAAATAAGAATAAAAAGTGGGCTTAATGGTATCCAATATGACACGAGTAAGAACCTGAAATCGATAATCATCAGAATCCGTTAAAAGGGTCTAGAGACACAATCGTGTCTTGCCACTCAGCAGAATCTTAAGGCCTCATTTGGAACTACCTTATCTCATTCTTAAGTTGTTACTTTTGCGATTGCAAATCCTCGCGATCACGAACTGTTCGTGGAACTAATAGCCTTGTTACACACTTGAGTTAATGGAGTTGATTCATCCTCAAACTAGCGACTGATACCATGAATCCCCTCTATCGGCATAAGCTCTTCCGCAGCCCTTCCAATTGTTTAAACTTTATTCTGGGAATATGTTTTCGAGAAATGTCCTCATTCTCGGCATCTCATCACCATTTGTTATAGTATTGACGTTATGGTCGCTGTTGTCGGGTCCTGGAGTGGTCCCGACTGATACAACATTATCCAATAGGTAATACAACTCCCCTTAAAGGAGATAAACACCTATCGACGAAACAGATAGTGGACTAATTCCATCGGGCCACTAGTAGAAAGACCTTAGGTCCGCGATACATCCTAGTACTGCCAAGTAAGTTGGGTACTTACATACATAAGTCACGTTGATGTGAATCATCGAACATTACAGATAGTAGAAACGAGACTACCGCCTCGGGTTTACATTTAGAAACTTTTACACACGGCACTCCATGGCGACTACATAACCTCTTCTTTAGGTTTTCACTATAAATGAGACTTTCCCTATAACGTCGGTATACCACCATAAGAATCTGTAAATGATATATTTTGAGATACCCTATTCCTAATGATAAGGATATCCTGTACAAACCACTATCCAAAATTATGTAGATTGAGAAATGTAGAAACACCGAATTTTGCTGAATAAAGTTATCAGCGTCTTGTTTAGAACGAATTATTAAACCTTAAGTTTTTCCTTGGTCCCACAATCGGATAACACAAATTTAAATCTCGGGACGAGATTTCTTTAAGGGGTAGGTACTGTAACATCCGAGGATTTTCGAATTTTTGAATGACTATTTCAATCGTTGACTTTTAGTGTCTGGCTTGACTTATAAGAACGACCACCTAAAGCACGTTTTCACGGCTCGGACTCTAAAGCAATTTGATGTGAAACGATATTCCAGACAACTTTTTAGTTTTGCCCAAGACCTGGAAACGAGCCGAAAAGGGCTAAAACAGCACCGCAAACATTTAACGAACAACATAGAACGCGGACGCACAAAAATAATTAAAATTTGTTTAGTATCAGTATTTATTTAATAAAATATTAAATAAATATTCATCATTTAGATTAGAAGCGTTGTTGATAACGTTAATACTCTGGACAAATCCATTTATATTTCGACGTGAGGGCGAAACCGGTTCGCAAAATGAATAACAGATTTTTATAATGTATAAAATATTTATGAAATATTATCAAGCGAATACTCATTTTTATCAGAAAAATAATTTGAAAAACAATGGCGCAAGTTTCGTGCGTTGAATCGTCCGTTAGGTCGCTCAAATGAGTCCCGAACCGTTTTTATAAAAACTATAATAAAAATGTTACACTTTAACCCCTCAACTATTAACATATTACATTTTTATATTAAAGTTTTATATATATATATATATAATTACATATATCTTTTCATTTCACCTCAAAAACACACACACACAAACTTATAACACACTCTCAACTCCTCTCTCTCCCTCACCAATATCCGGCAGCCGCCGGCGACCCCACCACCACCGCCGGAAAAGTTTTCCGGCGGGGTTTTTCCGGCAAAGACTAAAACCACCCCTCACGACCCGATCTATTCGATCCCCTATGTCACCCGCACCCACGCGCCGTCACCACCACCACTCGACCGCCACTGCCAAGCACCACCGTCCCCATCATCATCATCATCATACCGTCCCCATCATCATCATCATCATACCACCTCCATCATCATCATCATTATACCACCTCCATCATCATCATCATTATACCACCACCCTATCACCACCACAGCCCGCACCACAACGGTGAGTTCGGTTTGGGGTTTATCACAAGAATGTGGTGCGTTTGGTGGGGCAGCCACCACCTTAAGGGCGCGTTTGGTTTAACGACAGACCCATCCGGGGTGTTTGTTACTGTATAACGAACCAAAGGGGTGCGTTGGGGTTCTCTTGCACCTTATGGGGTGCGTTTGGTTTTGGGTCAGCAGCCATTAAGGCTGCGTTGGGTTTAAGGGCAGCACCATAAGGTGCGGTTGGTTGTTAAAACTCGATTAGGGTGCGTGTAGTTTACCTAAACATCAACTAGGGTGCGTTTGATTTAGTAGAAACTCACTAGGAGTGCGTTTAGCTGTGACAGCCCCAAAAAAGGGGTGCGTTTGGCTTTCATACTCGCACAAGGGTGCGTTTGGTTTAATGGCAAAGCAAGGGGTGTGTTTGTTTCTGGTTATAAATCGAAAGAAGGTGCGTTTGGTTGTTGTTAACAGCCGAAAGGGTGAGTTTGGTTTGAGAGAAACAACATAAGGGGGTGTTTGGTTGTGCAGATTCGCATAAAAGGGGTGTTTGGTTTAGCAGACTTAGGAGCGTTTGGGTAACAACAGTAGGGCTGCGTTGGTTTAGTATGGAAAGCCACCAGAAAATGTGGTTTACGTGTGTTGATACAAGATGGATAATAAATTAAATGATTTCACATATAAATTTATATAAAAAATCGGATCTAAATGTGGTGGTTAAATGGTTAAATAAATATGTTATTTGTTAATTTATTTGGTTTAGATATAATAACATATAAATATTATATTTAAAACACGTTGGTGCTTGAAATATTGACACGCTAATAATTGCAACATACATTGATTAAGGGAAAACGTTGAGATTTTATGAATATGGGAATCGTTTTATAAACGGAAAGGTCATGATGAAATTTATATAAAAATTTTATATTTAGTAATGTCTTACTAAAACTTTTATTATTTTAAACCCAGTAAAAGAGACTAAGTTATATTTTTAAGATATATTAAATTGTATTATACAATACCTGGTGCATCGAACAAAAAAAAAAAAACTAACTTTACAAATGAACAAACAATTTTAGACACTACCTGTCAGCGGAAGACAATATAAACTTATAAAATATTATTTTATATATTTTATAATTGTCAACTAGAAATTAACACCATAACTATTGTAAAAGTTTTATAAGAGACTAATTAAATTGTAGTCGAAATAATTGGGTTTAATTATTTATTCACGCATTTTATATAATACTTGCAACGCATTATATACGTCACATTAATCTTTGGATTGTCTATATTTGTTTCATATAATTCATGGTATGAATTATGTAATGGTTATTGTTCAATAGCAATATATAACAGAAAAATATTACATACGTTGGTTTTATTTTTCAAAACTATTTATTTAACCAACCTCCAAACTATTAACCAACTTTAAATCTAAATCTTTTATCAACGTGTCGCGTTGACACAACAATTCATCGGGAAACCCAAACGCATTACCCTAGGCTAGTGAGACTTAGCCGTTAAGACTAGTTGCAACTTCTTGGCTCCGGTTTGACTGCTGATTCTTCAGTATTGACTCTGACTTTGACATTTTTGGACTTTGGCCTTGATTTTGCACAGTCTTTTCCATTCCATGCTCAGTTTTGTCATTTTGGCTTGGTTTTCTGTCTTTTTGATGATATCCACTTCCTGCACAATACAAATGCAAAACAAACATATATTTGGCAGTTTTTGTCTGTTTTTGGTCATTTAAGCTCGTTTTCAGAGGTAAAAGATATGTGTAATTAAGCACTTATCAGGTATGGCAGAAAGCAGTATATTAAGGGCTTTCTCATTGTTTCTTCTTGCGTTTGCAGCAAGTGAAGTCTTTGGAGCAGACACTGAGGGAGATGCAGGATCAGTTGTGGTTTGGTTTCCATTAGTGATTATGTCCCATAGTATGTGATCAGTGATAGCAATATACTGTCGCATCTTCATGGACCATAGGTCATATTCACCTTTCTTGATTATAGGGATTCTGAGTGCAGTAACGGACGAGGTGGGAGGGATAGGTTCTGTTTCAGACATCTTTTATGAGTTTAGAAAGATTTCGATTGATTAAAAAGTTCTTCAAGGTCAGAGTCTCTTCACAAGCTCTGATACCACTTGTAGGATCGATATTCCTTAATGAAACACTGATATACTGTCAACTATGCGGAATCTAGTTGGCAGTACTTATGAAGAACACACAGTAGTTTCTCAAACGATTTCTTTTATAAACCTTTTGAATCTGCCTAAATTGCAGATCCCTAATACAATACTAATAATTCTTAACTTCGTGTTTTTCTATGTTTGTTCTATATTCTAATATCTTCCTAGAGATCCTTTTATAAACATAAGGATAACCTCTAGTAGATGTACAGTCCTTGTATATCATAAACACTAATTGATACTTATCACTAATAACTGTTACAAGATAAATGCTAAAACAACCGTTTAAACTTTATAGTTCCTATATCAAAGGCAGTACTTCGATCTTTGACTGGCAGTACCTTGACTTTCTACTTAGCAGTACTTTGATCTTTCATTTAGCAGTACTTTGACTTTTTCGTGGCAGAACTTTGACCTTTTGACTTGTATTTCCCAACAAGGAACAATCAAACCAAGACGCCAAGATTTATAGTGGTTCGGCTACGAAGCTCCTCTTCGCCCTACTCTACTTCCCGAGTATCCTACTCGAGATTTCACTATGTCAAAAAGCTCTCTTTAGGCGGAGAAAACCGTTTACACGTCGCTTACGTTATTTTCCGACACTAAGCTAAATATCGAGTCCTAATCTTAGCTAGAACTTATCTACCACTTCACAAACACTATACAATCACAAGATGTACACTATCGGATTTACACACAATCCGAATCACACAATTACACAAAATAATTACAATGGAGATATGATACTTAGAGGAAGAGAGGAGAGATCACTAAATAACAATTCGTTTCTTGGCAAATACGAATGTCTTCTCTTGCACTTGATAGAGAGGAGAGGAGAGATGAGAAGAAGAGATTATATCACTTGAAACAAGATCAAACAATGTTAGTGATCAAGAGATTTAGTGAGAGAAAGAAGGCTTTTAGAAAGAGAAAAAAGACTGTAAAAATTCGTGCAAAGAGGTGTGTTTTTCTGCCAGAAATAGTGTAGTATTTATAGACAGGATTTCCAACAGCTAGCTGGCGGCGGTCCCAGATATATCTGGGGGCCGCAAGACCTATAAGGGGGCCGCCACTAGACTCCACTCCTGTTTTTGTCTTTTTGTGAGGAATGTTGTATCTGGTATGGAAGCTTCCATTTTGGGGGGAAAAATTTTAAATTTTAAATTTATGTTTTAAATAAAACTTTTCTTTTAATTAAAAAGTATTTTGTATATTTATTTTTGTGAAAATACTTTTGTAAAAATGTGATGGTTAAAAGAAATTATTTTCTTGATCACTAATCATGCTTAATGATTTGTTTGTACATACCTTAAGGGATCACTATTCTTAGAAATGAAATTTTACGATTAATAATTTGTAAACGTTTATTTTTATCGTAAACGTTTTTACATTTTGTTATTATCAAAACATTGAGAGGTCGAAAAATATAAATAACGTTTTTAGACATTATTTGTATTAACATAATCTTTAGATTTTTCTAATAACATACATTATTAGTCTTTTGTAAATACTTTTTACAACTTATTAGTCCTTCGATTTTATTAGTAGCATACATTAGTAGTCCTTATTGAATAATAATATGCATTATTCTTCCTTAATGGTTAATTTTTATTACATGTTAGTTCTTCGATTAAATGTACACTATTATTCCTTGGTGGTTAATTTTTATTACATATTAGTTCTTCGAATTTTCTAGTAACATACATTATTGGCCCTTGGTGGTTACTTTTTATTACATGTTAGTCATTCGATTTTTTTGATAACATACATTATTAGTACTTAGTGGTTAGTACATGCTAGTCCTTTGATTCTTTTTTTTTAGTTTTTCCGTTAGTCTTTAGGTTTTCTTTGTTAGTCCTTCTGTTAGTCATTGGGTTTCTATTGTAAGTTCCTAATTTTATTAAGAAATAACTATTATTTCTATTGTAAGCCCCTGATTTTTCTATGTAATAACTATCATATTTCCTTTACGTAAAAGTTTGATAAAATGAAATATGTAGTTTTCTATCATTAGTTTATAGTCAAGGGCAATAATTTGCTATTTAACTCATCTTTAAAGGGGTGTTTATGCATTTATATTTTCTTATGAATAGTAAACTTTCGTTGTTAGTTTTTGATTATATTTTTTACATTATTAGTCCATAAAATGTATAAAATTTAATTTAAGTGTGATACTTTATTTTATTTAAATTATGTAATGTGTTAAGAAAATAAAATAAACAAATTCACTCATGCAGAACTATTAAGGGGCAGCCCCATCCCCCCCCCCAAAAGAAAAAAAGAAAAATCGTGGCAACTAGTGTAAATGTTATACTCGCTTGTTTTAAAATTATAGTCACCATTTTTATTTTGTGGCTACTAATGTAAATATTATACTCCTTTGTTCCAAACTTATAGTCCTCATATTCATTTTGTATGTCTCAAAATTATAGTCCTCGTATTCGTATTATTATATACGGGTTTATCTTTCTATAGTACTAGATATGAAAACGTTCAAAGTTCCGCCACTACATGGATGCACAACAATTCTTTTGTTATGTCTGCATATATTAAATCAAAATCAATCTATAATAAAAGTTCATCTCGCCATAAAATATATAATTTTGTCATGTTGCAGTGCGCGGGTAAAAGATTCCTTGTTGAGAACATTACGAAGTGTATCGTTTTGATTATTTAGTTGTTTGGTTTATTCGGTTCGGTTAGTTTGGTTAAATCTTTTTTTCGGTAAAACTAAATTGGATTTAACCGAATCAAAAACCGAATTTGAATTCGGTTTGATTTTCAGGTTGAAAAGAATAATCCAAATTACATAATTTAGATTTTCTAAGAATTTAATTATATACACTTTTATCATCAAAAGAAAATTCAAGCTTAAAAAGTATTTTATTTTATATTAGAAAAGTATTTTAAAAGTATTTTTATGTATATAAATGTAAAAAATATATATATTTATATAAATTCAGTTCGGTTGACATTTTGTTAAAACCGTATCCAAATCAAAAACCGAATATCTAATTCAATTCGGTTTAGTTTTGACAAATTCGGTTAGGTTACATATTCGGTTAGACGTTTCTCGATTCAGTTCGGTTTTGGTTTTTTTTAGGTATTAGCCGAATTGTTAACACCCCTAATGAAGTGTTTGGAGATATATTTTTCAAATACTTTATGTTACGTTCTAAATCAAATAAACTGATACTTTCCTAGTTAAACAGCAATAATGTTCAACAATGAGATAAAATATCATCAAAACTAAGATCGACAAAAGATTAGACTAATAACATTGGCGAAAATCTGAAATCATAAGCCTAGTAGATAATGTTACAACAAAAGAATAATCAATCACATAATTAACCAAAATGACTTCATGCTCTTCGTCCGGCACTCTGGTCTGAATGTCCGTCGCTATCTTAAGATAGATACTTACACGAGCCATTACCTAACAAATTAAATCAGTACCCGGTTAAGTACATGACCATAACGGTTGATTGTTTAAACCTCTTTGACATGAAGATGAGTTAGCTCAACCCCATGGTTTATTAACTAAACCAAGCCCTTTATGAAATAAATTTTTGATTTTAGAAAGAAAAAAAACGTGTGAACTTGAACATTAAATTGGGTGGAAATTGCTATTCTAACTTACTTGGATCGGTGGATGTGATGACTCCGGTGTGAGCAAAATCACAGTTGAAGTCGTTGCGGCCATTGGTCTGATAGAACGCATTCATGATAAACGCTGCATGGGACCTCACATTATTGGGCTCAAAACAGGCCCCGGCAGCTTGAATAGGTCTGCAATCAGCCCCGTTGCTGCAAACATAGTCTATGTTGGACTGAAGTTGAGCAACGGTCGCATCTGGTTTAGGCACGCACCATTTCTTGCCTTGAGTTGCCGGTTTCGGCGATGATGGCTTTGGTGAAGGGCCTGTCGGCACTTGCTATTTCACATGAAAAATTATAATGAGCACCAATAAACATTCCGTACAACAGTTATGCATAGATACATATTCTAATGGAAAACGAACAAAGCCAATAAGGAACAACATCTAATCTTAGAGTTAGTATTTGTAACATCTCATATGTTTTCCATTTACAATCCGATAATAAGCTAAATATCATCAGACAGCCAACACATATATTTGCCATAAACAACTTTTTATATGGTACTACTCTTTTATGCAACTATGCAAGAGTTAAGTATAAGCATGCTATAATGACAGCAGACTTGAGTGCAAAAACGTCATTTGAGGAAGCTAAGCTTGGAGTTGGAGATGAACCACGACCACTGGTGGTGTTGACCCCAGCCGGAGGTCGAATGGAAGGCATGGGTGCATAAGAGGGAGCAAGCATTGGTGATGGAAAAGGCTCAGGAGCAAGCATTGGTGATGCAGAAGACTCGGGAGCAAGCACGGGTGACGGAGAAGGAGCCTGGTTCACATTGGAGCATTGCAATTACTCAAGCCCACCATTTCATATTGTATCATTTATGACATTTTATAATACAAACATGGCTAAAGATTGCATCACTAAAATATGGGGCTAATACTGTAAAGTTAAAGGTGCAAAAGGATGACATGGCTGCACATGTAGGGTTGTTTGCTACCGTTGGTGCCGTGCCGTTGGCGAAAAGTGACTAAAAATTATAGTATGGATGTCATATTAAATGGATGACAACACACATATGCCCATGTTCAGTCTACTGAATATTGTATTCTAAGTTTTGACCCTATTCAATCTACTGTATTAATTAATCAGATCTCATTTTCACATAAAAAATGGGACTAAAAATTAACACACAATGATAATGTTTAAAGAGCTGTCCACTATATCACCACGATTAATTAATTAAGGTCTAATGTAATCTAGACACTTTCTGTTGCATATTTGAAGGCCCTGGTAATAATTTCCATCATTATCAACAACTCTATTTTGTAAAAGAGATAAGTCACATGTTTGAATGAATATTTAATTTGGAACCGAAAGAGTACTTTTACAATGTGGATTTTCTACGATCACCTGAGTTCCAAAAATTTCTACAATGTACATATTCTGACTGCAGACAATTCATAAAATAATTTTTTTTTCAACCAAATAAACGACACATTTTATTGAATTGATCTATATCGACATATAAAAGTCAAAAAAGACACCACATTTCCACATGGACCAAACACACCTAACATGACATTGTTATCTAACTTTCGGCTAGATCATATTCCTATGTGACACCTAAATATTCCAATTCCAACAAAAAATCAACATATGCAATCAAATCATACCAAAATAAATAAACTAGAATAAGATAAGCTAACTAAAAGAATTTACCTGTGATCCAGTCACGATCCCGATGTTGTAAACTTGAGTAAAATCTGGCCTAAAGAGACCGAAATTCTTCTCATCTAGTGATGGACCTTTGAGATTCTCATTGAACAGCGAAAAAATGTATGTCTCAAACTTTCTTCCCGGCATCAAGGGCGTTCCAATACCTGAAGTAACCTTTTTGATCAAACCACCGTTGTATGCAGCCGCATTTGCAGGATTTGCGTGTTTGTTTTGTGGATCTCCACCCGATGGCCACCCTGTTTCAGCCACAATGATTTCCACATCTGGGTATCCTAGCTTTTTCATTGAAACGTGCACTGCATCCATTAGTTGATCGAACTGGTTTGTGTACCTTTTATTGCAACAAAGTGACAGAAACCAATTAATAATAAGGAGAAAACAGTTAATTGCATCAAAATGTTTCACCAATTTTACTATTCAACAGAGGGTAACTTCTACAATTTTGTGTATGAGGCTTGTTGGACATCATTTTGATTACTAGTTTTTTTTACAACAACATACCCAATCCCGCCGAAGCGAGGTATGGGGGAGGTGAAATGTAGACAGATCCTACCCCTACCTCCAAGATAACAGACGATTTCGATGAACTTTATGTAACTAATACAAAAATATTACATTTTAACATAAAAATTTAGGTAAAATTTCAGCAAAATGTACATTTAGTTGTTTGAATAAACACTACCGTGCAATTTATCCTATAGCTATAAATAACAAACAACCATTAAATTTAATGGTACATAGATAAAGTTTAGTATCAACGTATCCTACACTTCAATTATTCTGTATGCAACATAAATCATACCTACATTACCTCTAAAAAAATTAACTTAACTAGTTGACAATAACGTCAAAATAACAAGAATTGTCCTAAAAAGCCAATTTTATCACAATTTTCAGATGCAACTATTGTCCTAAAAAGCTGATTTCAGCAATTAACCATACAAATAGCAATTATTAGCTATAAAAAATGTATACCTTTTTCCAGTAGCTTTGTCAAGCATCCCACCATTAGGCTTAAACAAACAATAATTCTCATTAGCAGGAGACCACCCAAAATAAGTATAAGGATTAACCATAAACCCTGCATTCGTCTTTTTCAAAAACTCCAACATGGGTTTCAAAGTCCCCACATCCCACCCTTTCCTAAAACTCGCACTACTAGGCGGAACACTCTGCTCCAATATCCCAAGTGAATGCGGACTCGATACCTTCACACCAGATATACCAGTTTTCACTAAAGCAGCATGTAGTACTCTCATAGCTGGCACTAAATTATCCACCAAAACCTGTAGGACCATATTGTAAGATAGCCAGTTTCCGTAAGAAAAGAAGACTCGTGGACTTGTGCGATAGTTAAAGGTGTTTGTTTAAGCTTATTTTCGGCTTACATCTCACAAGCCCCAGTTTTCCGGCTTATTTTGATACTCATGGGCTTATATAAGTACTCCCTCCGTCCCAAATTTATTTTCCACCCACAAAAAAAAAACACACAATTTCACTCCCTTAACAAAAACATAATTATTACGAGTACAAGTTTTTTTCTTACTTTTTGCAAAATAACAGTTTTACCTTGACTAATTACAAAGTACAAAATAACAGTTGTATCCATAACTAATTACAAATGAGGGTAATATGGATCAATCAAAATACTCTTTCTACTTTTAGCAAGCTTATATAAGTTGATATGTCATAAGCCTTATAAAATATAAACCGAAATCAAATAAGCTGGTAAGCCTGCATATAATATTAAACAAACACTCCCTTAGATGCCGTTAAAAGAAACAATAAAAAATAAAAACCTGTGGGCCCCAGTGGAGCACTTCTGTCCCTACACAAATGTAGTGAAATTTAGTAGCAGGATGGTAAGGTTTGACATGAGTTTTGACCCATTGGATTGCGTTACGTGGGTTGGTTAAAGATGGGATGTCACCATTTGGGACAGTAATGGTCAAAGAAATATTAGTGTTTGCAAACGCTTTTATTATGTCTGGATTCGTGTCGAAGATTTTGACAAGGTTAATGTTGGTGTTGGTTTTGAGGAACTGTGCGACTTGGGGTGGTGGAGGGAGGTTGTCTGCGACTGTGCCGTAGTTTACTCCGATGGAGTTTACCACGGCTGCTGGGAGGAGGAACAACAGGATTGGTAAAAGATGTAGAAACATGTTTTTGTGTGTGTGTTTTTTAAGGTGAAAATGGTCTTTTTGTAGGTGTGGTTTTTTTTTTGTCGTGTTTGTTGACCGTTAAATGATTTGGTGGCGTGAGATGTAAAAACATGCTTTTGTTCAATGGTGGATTTGTTTGAAATGTAACACCGCGTTAAAGGACAAGATAAAGCGTGTGGTTTTAGCTGTTACTGTTTTTGGAATATCTTTCTCTCTTATAATGATAATGACGTTTATATTCATAAGGCGTGTATATTATTTTAGGAAAAATAAACATTATAGATTATGTTGAGGATGTTGCGAGTAGAACTTTGATTTAAAATAATATAATTTTTTTATAATGATAGTTCATTTTTTCTTTTTTACTCACAACAATCCTAACATGACCTATCATGTTCATTTTGAACATTAGATGATCATTTTCCATTATTTTAACCTAATTATCAAAGTGAACTATATCCGGTGTGTTTACTAAGAGCATATCCAATGCAAAAAGTATTTAATGACTTTTTGCATTGAATGCAATTAATACATAACATAAAAGTGAATGATAACTTTTAACAAAGACTTGGTGTTTGCCAAGTCTTTGCAAAAAGTTATTCAAAAAGTTTTTGCTATAATGCTTAAAAACTAGCAAAAATGGCTTTTTTTAATAGTAAAAAGCTTTTGCTAGTTTTTGCATTGAAGATGCTCTAAGAGCATCTTAAATAAGCAAAGTTTTAACCAACGGGCATTTGGTCCAATGGTATGGAGGTTTTACCCTCCTAGGCAAGGTCTCATGTTCGAGTCTTGTCAAGGGCGATAGGGGTTTCCTCCCGCGTGTGTAAAGGGAAGGGTGTCATTACCTTCTGGGCTGGACTCAACCTGGTTGTGTGGGCTCGCTACGCCTTCTGGGCTAGGGGCCATGTAGCCACAAATTGCCGTTCCAAAAAAAAAAATAAGCAAAGTTTTAAAAGACTTTTCACTTTTCAAAAAGCTTTTTGAGAATGTTTTTTACATTGCATCAATATCTATTTAGAAAGCTTTTTACAAACACTTGATAAACATGAAGTTTTTTGTAAAAATCTTAGTCATTAAATATGTTTGGCATTAAAGGCATTAAATGCATCAAGTCTTTGAAGACTTGATGCATTAGAGATGTTCTAAAATGAACCAAAATATATTTGTTTACAAAAACAAACTAAGGAGCACTTTCAAACCATGCACGCCTCACTTTGCCTCTCACTTTGCTCTCCCTTTCACCAAGCGCACCAAAAACTAGCCTATTGCCTCACTTTCCCTCTCGCCTCTCGCCATAAATTAAAAAAAATTGGTGTGCAGACTTTCACTCTCGCCATAATAAAAGGAAGCATTGACTTATTTACTATAAAGTTTTCTTGTCTTTATATGAGGTGCACATAAAAGAAGGTAAAACTTGGTGATTTAAAGTGCTCCTCAACTTGTCATTATATGAGGCGCACAAAAAAGAAGGGAGCATTTGATGTTTTAGAGTGCTCCTTAACATTTTATACAAAAAATAGTGTTTGATTTTTAGGCTTTATGTGAGGCGCACAAGAGAATTCGGGAGCACTTGGTAGTTTAGAGTAAGACTGATCACGGTCCGAAAACCGCATCGGACCGACCAAGACCGGACCGGACTGAAACCGAATTTGTCCAAAACGCCGTACCGAGGACCGGACCGAAATGTTCCGGTTCGGTTCAGTCCGGTCTTGTTCAATAAAGCATAATCGTTAGATTTTTTGTAAGACCGAACCGGACCGACCGGACCGTGGACCAAATTTAAGAAAAAGCATGGACTGAGGACCGGACCGAAGTATGTTCAGTCCGGTCCGGTCGACTGTCCAATATGCTCAACCCTAGTTTATAGTGCTCCTATTTGTCTTTATGTGAGACGCAACAAAAGAAGGGGAGCGATTGAATTTTTTATTTTGTCTTATTTGAGGCGCGTAAGAAAATTCGGGAGCACTTGGTTATTTAAAGTGCTCCTCACCATTTTATATGAAAAACCCAAGCGCACTTTAACAAAATCTATAAACACGCCTGGAAAAATTACCGTAGATCTTGCCACATGTCTCATGTCTAACGGTTAGTTGAACAAAAATTTATTTTTGAAAAAAATTTGTGCTCCGACTGTTTTCGTAATATGATACCTTAAATGGTCTATTTAAGGGTCCGTTTGGTTTATAAGTAGGTTTAGAATAGGATTTGGATTTGGTGTAGGTTTAGGAAAGATAAATTATATTTGTTTTATGAATTTAATAATAAAATTGATTTAAAAAATATTATTTAAAAATAAAAAAATATATATATGTGTGAGAGAGAAAGAGTGAGACAGTGTAATGTAAGTGTGTGTGAGAGAAAAAACCTAGCATATACCTCTACTTTTACTTTTGGTGGGCCCTCTTCACTATTCAAAAGCCAAACACACATAACAAACAACAATTTTTACCATCAATCTCAAATCCAAATCCAAAACCCAACAACAAAACGGACCCTAAGAAATTTTCTCTATTAGTTTTATATTTTCTGTTTCAAGTGACCCACTTTTAGACAGATATCTCATTCATATTAATTTTATTTTAAACATATTTTAGCTTGTTGTGAAACTATTTTCAAGAAGAACACAAACCTACTAACCAATACATATTAGTACCCGGTATTTGTCTAATCGTGTTCTCTAGTACCTTAAACTCTTTAGAGTAAAGAATGGTACCCCCAATTTAGAAAAGTAGATACCTCATTACCTTGATTATGTTTAACTCGCTCACATGATTCTTACGTGACTTTCTTTGTTAGTTATTTAACATCCACAATAAAAATGGCGTTTTTATAACTCTAATTAGGAGTTTTCTTCGACCTTAATCTACATAATTGATCAAATTTAATGTAATAAAATAAAAATCATTGCTTTCTTCAAAGACATCGCAACCTTTCGAAGATCATCGCTATATCCGTTAATGACTCGGATATATATTCGTCGGTGACCCGGATATATATTCGTCACTGACCCGGATATATCCGTCACCGACCTGATATATCCGTCAAAGACCCGGATATATCTATCAGAGACCCGGATATATATGTCCGAGACCCAACTATATCCGGCAGTGACCCGAATATATCCGTCAGTGACCCAGATATATCCTTCAAAGACCCGGCTATATCCGTCATTGACCCAGATATATATTCGTTAGTGACCCAGCTATATCCGTTAATGACCTGAATATATCCGTCAGAGACTCGGCTATATCCGTCAGAGACCTGGCTATATCCATCAAAGACTCGGCTATATCCGTCAGAGATCTGGATATATCCGTCAGTGAGCCGTATATATTCGTCAGTGATCCGAATATATATCCGTAAGTGCCTCCGGCTATATCCGTCAAAGACCCGAAAATATCTGTCAGAGACCCAGCTATATCTGTTAGAGACGTTGATGTTATCCCACTATTTATCCATACACAACATATAATAAGCACACCAAGTAGCAATAAGCCGAATTAAATAAGAAGAAAAGATAGAAGGAAAATGGAAGAATATTAGATTAAGAGAGAGAGAGATGATGGATCCTTTACATATGTGAAAATACACACACACAAATGACCAACACCCTCTCCATGTGTAGAGAGGGTCCTTTTATACCCTTAGCCTTTTAGTTGACACATGGGCTTTCTAAATGGGTCGGGCTTGGTTTAACTTGGGCTTTGAGCCCGATACATGAACAATATTAGATTACATTCCAAGCTCGTTAATACCCGACTAGCCTATTACATTACAAGACCTAATTTGACGTTATAAGACCGATAACATTATTGTTTGACTTAATATAATTAATGCTAACAATCTCCCCCAATGTTGAGGTCTTCTTGTATCTCCCCAACGTTGATGATATGATGTTTGAGCTTTGCCTTCTTTGGTCTTGTCTTGGTCTTTTCTTGTTTGTAATGGCTTTGTTCATTCATGCCTCGTGATCTTGATCTTGAGCCTTCGTCTTTTGACATTGAGTTCTTGAGATCTTAATCTTGCATCATCTCCTTGATTTGAATCATTGTGATTTGACGTTCTTGATCATCTTGTGCTCTTGACCAACATGCTCATACTTGTTACATTCTTGTTTGACATATATGATCATAGGTCTAACAATCTTCCCCAATAGACGATTCTTTGTTTGACTTTGAGGCTCTTTGATGGTAGGGAAGTTTAGAATCAACTATCTTAATGTTGAAAGATTGACTTTGAAAGCTTGAGTTTGAGCAGGTGGTTTATGATCCGACTTACGTGGAATGAGGGCTGGCAACTTCGTCGGTCTAATCCTGAACTATGACAGTTAGCTCAATAAAAGATGAATTGGCTTTGTCATTCATCTTGAGTTCGGTGGCATACCTACTGGTTCCCTATTTTATTAGTATAAATACATATTACCTGTGATCAGGTAAGATTCAAAGAATCTCCTTGACAGGGTTTCCAGCTCAAAGGTTGGATATTCTAACACAGGATGTATTAGATCATATGGCGTGCTTCGTTCTATTACAAGAATGTCTCAAAGCACACAACACGGTAAAAGTGAATCAGATAGTTACTATCTTTCTGATTAAGTCGTCAATTCATTTACTGGACCAAAATCAATATCCAGTTATCACAAGCTTGATTCATATAGAATCTTGCAAGTCACCTACCAAGAGCTTGTTTGATGTTGGCTCAAGCAGGATTTCCATCTTTACTGTGAATACTTAAGTATCACTCGGATGTTCTGGCAAGATCTCAAGGATAATGCGTAGGACTCTTTGTTACAACTTGTGAACTTTATGGTGTTCAACAAGTGTATTTTGACATTGTATCCTAATGAGATTTATAATTTGATCTCTTCTTGGCTCTAGACTTGATTTGTGCACTTTGGTTTTTGTAATCGGAGGCTGGAGCAGACTGCCACCTATTCAATATTAACAATCTCGAAGTGAGATTTGTCAATAGTAATACAGTGGATGTGTATCTCTTTGAAAAAATGAGACAGTTTCTTTGAGAGAAAACTCGAACGAATGGCTGGGAAGGGTTGTGCATTGCATCACTGGGTCCATGATGTCGTCTTCAATATCAACAATCATCTTTGTGATTTTGATAGATTATGTATTGACCTGGTTTCTGCCTAAGTTGTGTGGAGGGCTGCTTTGTTTTCACCCTTTATCCATACATTTCTTTTTCATTCTTCAACCCCTTCAATGCTTACCAAGACGTCATTACTAACACCTTGTTGTGATTGTTCCAGTGTTAGCTCAATCTTAGTCGGCATTTTTCCCTTATACTCATTCTTCTCCAATCATACCTAAAGACTGCTATTTCTAACTATGGATTGTCCTTGGGTAGATCCCTCCGGTTCTGGTTGGATCGTAGGACTTATACCTAACCTTAACCACCTTATGTCTTCATCGACGCCGTGAGATGAATTGTTTGTGGGTATAGAGATCGAAGCATAAAAACCATTTTCTGACATTGTTATTTTGAAATACTCCCCCTATACATGTGCATCGAGATTTGAAATTGTTTAGCACATGAAGGAAAGAGTTTCACTTAGAGTCTTAAAGATCACATTCTTCTATATCATATTTTAATCACATTTTCTCCTCTTATTTTAAATAATAAGACACTTAGTATTTGAAATACCAATTGACTAAAATTTTACATGAAAAATTCCATGGGGAGAAAAATTATACCACGATATTGCATGAATTCGTTTTCCGAATAGCTCCCCTTCAACAGTATATGTGGGATACCAATATTTATTAAAACTTGACATTGGAATGAAAAATTGATATGACACCACAAAATGTTGAAGACGGAGTGAGATGCCTTAGTGAACAATGTATATTAGTAATTGACATTAAGTTTCCACATTTTAATTTCACGAAATGTATTTGGATACATAAAATTGACATATATGAGATGTACCTAACACATCAAAAGGCTATGTTTTAAAAAAACTCCCCCTCAGAAATAGATTTACATAAAATGACATTCTACGTATTGCAATTCTCTAAAACTTATTCGAGGAAGGGAGTGTTGAACACACTATTTTAACAAATATCACTTTTTATGGAAAAATACCACAAATTATATTGTAGACAATTTTGACATTGAAAGTTCTTTTTGAAAAATTGTGTTCAACGATTTTAAAAACACATGATAGAAGACTTATCTTCTATTTGTAGAGTAAGCACACTGAAGCGTACACTTCCCTATTACATTCGGGTCCGAGTTATGCACTGAAATGTACATAAGTCATAAATAAAATTTAGAAATGACATGTTTTGAAAGCATTTGAAACTCTTGCTCAAACTTCATTTATGCTGAAGAATACTAGTAATCTTTTATATTATACAAGAACTAGAGAGAGAAGTGGGTTGGAAAGTTTCGAGAGAGAGAAAGATGATAATAATAATAAGTGTGTGAAATGAAGAAATGAAACAACCAACCACCCTCTCCAAGACATGGAGAGGGTATATATATACTACATGCATAGGCCTGCCATGGGCTTTACTAAAGCTTCCATGGGCCTTGGGCCATATTAGCTTACTAAGCTTATCATATGTTAAACTTTACAAGTTCGATGTTTGATGGATCAAGCAGATGCGTTTGCCATAACCTCCAGTTCTTCTGGAGTCAAACATCTTGAAGAACAATCAAATAACATACAAGGTTAGAAAGACATGTGGTTTTAGAGAGAGAGTGGTTGGATGAACATTTTAGAGAGAGAAAGAAACATAAGAGAAAACTTGTATTATATGTGTGAAAATAATGAACAACCAACACCCTCTCCAAGGCATGTAGAAGGTATTTATACTACTATAGTGGCCGACCATGGAGAGCATGTGGGCTTTCCATGGGCCTTTTGGCCCAATTAGATTAATATCATTACATTTGACTAACTACGGGCTTTGACTAACTATTATTGGAAGTGACCGATACTTTTCGTGTTTCTAACAATCTCCCCCTAAGGGAGGTCACTCCAATTTACAAAGACTTAATCCTAGCATACTATGCTTTAACTTTAGTCTTGAGCTCGTAGTCTTTAACTTCAATCATTAACTTGTGAATTGATGTAGTGATCATAGACTTTAGGTCTTGAGCTTGTTCTATAGCTTGTCTTGAGTGTGAAAATGTAATCTTGAGCACCTTAAGATCATCAACCAAGCATAATCTCTTTTTGTCATCTTGTAAACTTTGCCATCTTGTGAACTTGTGACTTTTGGACCGACATGCTCATACCTTTCTTGATTTGTTGACTTGAAAAGCTTTAATGCTGCATCTTTCTTGAAAATCTTTAACTTTAACACTTCGTCACTTCTAGAAAGACGTTCGGTATCAGAGTGACGGAAACTTCTTTGAAATTCTTTGACTTTAATACTTTGTCACTTCAAGAAAGACGTACGCTATCAGAGTAGCGGAAGTCTTAAAACATGTACTTGAGCTTTCATGATGTCTTTATGTTTGTCGGTCGGGTATGAGCATGTGGTTATGAATCTTGTGAGTCAGCTGGAATCAGGTACCTCCATGACCATCTTTATATATTCCTGAAATAAAACAGTTAGCAATAAAGCGGGGGGACGAATATGGCTTTGTCATTCACTCGTGTTTGGTTAGAGTAACCTTCGAATCCGTAAGGATTGACCTGTGATCAGGTAGAGTCAATTTAAGAGCCTCCTTGACAGGATTTCCAGCTTAGTATTGAATCTTTCTAACACATATGTGTTAGATTCATCATACTCAGCTTGTTCTCATTACCAGACACCTCAAAGCAGGCTACCTCACTATTAGTATTGCTACTAATAGAACGGTAAGAATGAACCAGTGAGTTACTATCTCATCGATTAAAATGGAAAATTGATTTATAAAATCAACCAACGTGTCA
>BQNB010012127.1:39219-50535 GCA_026074375.1 Tanacetum coccineum
ATTCAAAGATAGATTCACATAATCTCTCTTTCTGTTTTTAAGCTCACATTGAATCTCTCAATTCTTTTAACTCACATTGCACTCTGTCTATTTTTCACACAGCTCTCTTTTTGTTTTTAAGCTCACCAATTCTCTCTTTTCTTTTAGCTCACAAACTCACACACAGTGTAGTTTTTTGGCAAACTACCAGCCATAAACGGATTTGAGAAGTCTTTACCAATAGCCGTTTGCTTTGGACTAGCCATTGCTTCATTAGAAAAACATGGTGCAATGATAACCATATAGTTTTGAGTAAACTATCAACTATAAATGGATTTGAGAAGTCTTTACCAGTAGTTGTTTGCTCTGGACTAGTCAATTCTTGATGTATATTAGACATGGTAAACTGATGACCATTTGTTGTGTGGTGTGACAACCAACACTTCAAGAACAACCAACATTTTTCCTCCCCTCAAATAATACATTATGGAGCAACCAATTGCACACTTCATTGTTTATCCTGAAAAAGTTAGCTTAAAACAAAGAAAAACATAATCTAAACATTTGTCATGTTTAACAGTATTAAGTGTTACTAACAGGATTAACAGAGAAATAACCAGCAGTACTAACTATAAGTAACAGTTTTAACAAACAATTTTAAATATAACTAGCAGTACTAATTAGAACTAGCAGTATTAATTGATAAAGACGTAACAGTACTAACATTTAACAAACTTTACAAAACAAATAAGAGATTTAGGCCTTAGGGATTGAGCATTCTAATACTTGAGACCAAGTACTGAAATCTACCAGCATCAAAACTATTTGTAAGAAGATCTGCTACATTATGTTGAGTGTCAATTTTAGCCATTTGAATCAACTTTTTAGCATTGCAATCTCTTATAAAATGATACCTAATCTCTATATGTTTTGTTTTAGAATGTTGAACATGATTTTCTATTATACAGATAGTACTAGTATTGTTAATATATATAACAGTGTTCATAAAATTATACCCATAATCCAGCAATTGGTTTTGGATCCAGAGAACCTGTCCATAGCAACTTACAGCAACCACATATTTAGCTTCAGTTATAGAAGTGGCAACTACAGTTTGTTTCTTGCATTACCAAGAAATCAACCTATTTCCCAAAAACTGACAACCTCCAGTGGTTGACTTCCTATCAAGTGTAGCTCCAGCATAGTCACTATCAGTGTAGGCAACTAATTCCAAGGGAGAATCCTCAGAATACCAAAGACATAGAGATGGTTTGCCTTTAAGGTATCTAAAGATTCTTTTGACAGCTAAGAGATGTGATGTTTTTGGGGAAACCTGAAACCTTGCACATGCACATAGTGCAAACATGATATCTGGTCTGGATGCTGTAAGATACATCAAAGATCCAATCATAGATCTATAAAGATGTTCATCAACATCATCAGCATCTCCATCTTGAACCAAAGGCTTTTCCAAATCTGTGGGAGTAGAGGCAGACTTCACATCTGAGTAGTTGAACTTTCTCAAAATTTCATAGACATATTTATCTTGACTGATAAAAATGCCTTTCTTTCTCTGTTGGACCTGCAATCCCAAAAAGAAGGTAAGTTCTCCCATAGAACTCATCTGAAACTTATCCTTCATAAGCTTCTCAAACTCATCACAAAGCTCCTTCTTGGTAGATCCAAAAATAATGTCATCTACATAGATTTGAACAAGCAAGATATGACCCTTTTGACTTTTGATGAATAAAGTTTGATCAATCTGTCCTCTTTGAAATCCATTGCTCAAAAGATAAGTGGCCAATGTGTCATACCAAGCTCTTGGTGCTTGATGAAGTCCATATAGTGCTTTCACAACTTTATAGACTTTATCAGGATGGCCAGGATCTTCAAAACCTGAAGGTTGACAGACATATACCTCCTCTTCAATTTGACCATACATGAAAGCACTTTTGACATCCATTTGGTAGACTGTAAAACCCATATAAGAAGCATAAGCCAGGAATATTCTTATTGCCTCTATTCTAGCCACAGGTGCAAAGACTTCATCATAGTCTATGCCTTCTTCTTGTGTATATCCTTGAGCAACAAGTCTTGCTTTGTTTCTGATGACAATCCCCCTTTCATATTTCTTGTTTCTGTAGACCCACTTTGTTACCTCATGTATTTAATCCATTACATAACAATATTCTTTACCAAAATGCTAGAAATAATAAGAAATCTTAGAGAGAGAAAGTAGAGAGAGAAACAAAGATGGAATATTAGATTAGAGAAAAATGGGAAGTTACAAGTGATGTGAAAATGTAACCAACACCCTTCACCAAGTGTGGTGAAGGGATATTTATACCCTTTTGCCTTAAGTGAGGCGTATGGGCTTCTAAACGGGCCGGGCTTGGTTTAACTTGGGCTTTGAGCCCGAAACACGGACAATATTAGATTATAATCCAAGCCCGTTGAACCCGACTAGCCTATTACAATACAAGACCTAGTTTGACTTTCTTAGACCGATAACATTCTTGTTTGACTTAATATAATTAAGGCTAACAATCTCCCCCAATGTTGAGGTCTCTTTCTTCAAACTCCTCTGTACCACCGATGACATTGAAGATATGACGTTTACCGTTTCTGCTTTGCCTTGTTATTGGTCTTGTCTTGTTTGTAATGACTTTGTTCATCATGCATTTGTGATCTTGATTTTGAGTTCTATTCTTTTGACTTTATAATTCTTGAGATAGTTATATTGGCATCATCTCCTTGACTTGAATCATCTTGATTTGACTTCCTTGATCAACTTGTGCTCTTGACCAACATGCTCATACTTGTTACATTCTTGTTTGACATATATGATTATAAGTCTAACAATCTTCCCAAAATACGATTCTTTAGTTGACTTTGAGGCTCTTTGATGGTGGGGAAGATTAGAATTAAATATCTTGGTTGTTGAACGATTGATCTTTGAAGCTTGAGTAAGTGCATGTGGTTTATGAATACGACTTCTCTGGAATGAGGGGCAACACACGTAGTCTTATCATGAAATAAATAGTTAGCAATAAAATATGAATATGGCTTTGTCATTTCATCTGAGTTTGGTTGCATTAACCTCTGGTTTCCCGGTTTATAGTATAAATTACTATACCTGTGATCATTAGATTCAAAGAATCTCCTTGAACAGGGTTTCCAGCTCAAGGGAGGATCTTCTAACACAATTGTATTATGATCACATTGCTGCATATTCTCATTACGGAATGTCTCAAAGCAGACAACACGATTTAAGAGTAAATCAGATAGTTACTATCTTTCTGATTAAGTCGTCAATTCATTTACTGGACCAAATTGATATCCAGTTACACAAGCTTGATTCATATCGAATCTTGCAAGTCACCCTACCCAAGTGCTTGTTTGATGTCTGCTTAAGCAGGATTTTCCATCTTCACTGTGATAATTATGTATCACTCAGAAGTTCTGCAAGATCTCAAGGATAAATGGCGTATGACTCTTGTTACAGCTTTTCATGAACTTTATGGGTGTTCAACAAGTGTATTTTGATTTTGTGTCCTAATGAGATTTATAATTTGAGTCTTTTTGGCTCTAGACTCGATTGGTGCACTTTTAGGTTTAGTATCGAAGCTGCGAGCAGACTGCCATATTCATATCAAAAATCTCGGAGTGAGATGTCAATAGATAACGTGAGTATCTCCGTGGTCAAATTGAGACAAGTTCCTTTTGAGAGAAACCGAATGGCTTGGGGGAAGGGTTGTGCATTGCATTCACTGGGTCCATTGATGTCGTCATTCAATATCAACAATCATCATTGTCGATTTTGATAGATTTGTGTTGACCGGTTTCTGCCTAAGGTTGTAAGGAGGGCTTCTTTCCTTTTCACCTTTATCCATACATTTCTTTTTCATTCTTCAACCCCTTCAATTGTCTTACCAAGACGTCATTTACTAACCACTTTGTTGTGATTGTTCAGTTGTTAGCTCAATCTTAGTCGGCATTCTTCCTTATGCACATTCATCTCAATCAACCTAGGACTGCTAATTTATAAACTATGGAGTGTCCTTGGGTAGATCCCTCCGGTTCTTTGGTTGGATCGTATAGGACTATACTAAGCCCTAATCACCTTATGAATTCAGAATCGTCGTTAAATTAATAGGTTGATGGGTTTATGAGATCGAACATAAATCATTTTTGACTTTGTTATTTTTTTAAATACTACCCCCCCTACACATGTGCTCCGAGATTCAAAATTGTTTAGCACATGAAGGAAAGAGTTGCACTTAGAGTCTTAAAGATCACATTCGTCTATAACATATTTTAATCACATTTTCTCCCCTTATTTTAAATAATAAAACACTTAGTATTTGAAATACCAATTGATTAAAATTTGACATGAAAAATTCCATGGGGAGAAAAATTATACCACGATATTGCATGAATTCAGATTCTGATAGCTCCCCTTCAACAGTATATGTGGGATACCAGTATTTATTAAAACTTGACATTAGAATGAAAAATTGATATGACACCACAAAATGTTGAAGACGGAGTGAGATGCCTTAGTGAACAATGTATATTATTAATTGACATTAAGTTTCCACATTTTTATTTCACAAAATGTGTTTGGATACATAAAATTGACATTTATGAGATGTATCCGACACATTAAAAGGCTTTGTTTTAAAAAGCTCCCCCTCAGAAATTGATTCACATAAAATGACATTCTACGTACTACAATTCTTTGAAAATTATTCGAGGAAGGGAGTGTTGAACACACAATTTTAACAAATACCACTTTTTATGGAAAAATACCACAAATTATATTGTAGACAATTTTGACATTGAAAGTTCTTTTTGAAAAATTATGTTCAACGATTTTAAAAACATGATAGAAGACTTCTCTTCTATTTTAGAGTAAGCGCACTGAGGCGTACACTTCCCTGTTACATTCGAGACCGAGTTATGCACTAAAATGTACATAGGTCATAAAAAATTTAGAAATGACATGTTTTGAAAGCATTTAAAACTCCTGTTCGAACTTCATTTACACGCCCGTGTCGATGTTAATCAACATTTCTAGGTACGTAAATGTTATCGATTCCAAGAGACATGTCGAGAAGATTCTTTTTGGTATTTTTGAAATTTTTTTGATTTTATATTTTGTTTTTCTAGGTTTTATATTTTTCTATTTTCTTTTTCAAAATTTTTATAAATAAAAAATAAAGAGAGAATAAAAATATGTACAAATTGATGTTTGATGGATCAAGCAGATTCAATTGCCAGAACCTCCAGTTCATCTGGAGTCAAACATCTCATACCGAGTCGTCTGACAAGATACTTAAACCTATCTTCCGATAAAGCTTTAGTAAACAAGTCAGCTAACTGGTATTCAGTTCCGACAAAGAATAATTCAACAATACCCTTTTCAACCTGTTCCTTTATGAAGTGATATCTGACATCGATGTGCTTGGTACGGGAATGCTGGACTGGATTGCACGAGATGGCTATGGCTGCCTTTGAGTCACAATACATAGGTATTTTATCAAAGTGGAAGCCATAATCTGTGAGCTGAGTTCTCAACCATAGAACTTGTGCGCAGCACGCAGATAAAGACACATACTCGGCTTCTGCTGAAGACATTGAAGTGCAGTCCTGCTTTTTGGATGACCAGCTGACTAACTTATCACCACCTAGAAATTGTATGCCACCAGATGTGCTCTTACGTGAATCGAGACAGCCCGCGTGATCCGAATCTGAAAAAGCAGTTAGTTCGAAACCGGTGTCCTTCGGATACCAGAGACCCATGTTAATGGAGTCTTTAAGGTACCGAAAGATCCGTTTAACCGCAGTGAGATGTTTCTCAGTCGGTTTCGCTTGATAGCGAGCACAATAACATGTTGCATGTACAATATCTGGTCTACTTGCTGTTAGGTACATGAGTGCTCCGACCATACTACGATATTTCGTTTGGTCGACCGGAGTACCACTCAAGTCAGCATCAAGGTGTTTTGTAGCCATTGGTGTACCAATGCTATCACATGAGGTCATACCATGCTTTTTAAGTATCTCTTGAGCATACTTAGCTTGGTTTATAAAGATACCACGAGGGGATTGGTGGATCTGAATTCCTAAAAAGAATTTCAGCTCCCCCATCATAGACATATCAAACTTGCTGTGCATTAGTTTTCCAAATCGTTTTGAAAGTTTTGGGTTCGTAGAACCAAAAATTATGTCATCAACGTAAATTTGCACAAGCAGTATGTCTTCCCCATGTTTAGTTATGAACAGAGTTGGATCAATAGAACCTTTTGAGAATCCTTACTTTTGAGAATCCTTCGGATTCTAGGAAAGTTGGAGAGTTCATCATTACCACGCTCTTGGTGTTGTTTTTGTGACCTTATAATGCTTTCTTGAGATGGTAAAACTTTGTCAGGATAATATGGTTCGTCAACAAATCCATTGGTTGGTTTAGTCACTTGCTTCCTTTACAGGGCCCGTAAAGAAATGTTTGTTTTAGAACGTCAATTTGGACATGTAAAATGATTTGTGTGCAGCATAGCAATGTAAATCGTACAGCTTTCCAACCTAAGCTCAATGGTGCCAAATGACTCTTCGAAATCAATTTCCTTCCCTGTTTGTGCATAACCCTTAGCCACAGAAGATGATTTGTTGCTCGATAATGACAGTTATTTTCCTCATCACATTTATTCTTTACAGAGCCACTTTAAGTTAATGAACATTTTTTGCAGAGTGGTCTGTCGACTATTTACAAAACAGCTAATCGATTAATGATGAAGTTTCTTCCTATCGATTTGCATTCATTTCATGCAGAATCAGTCAATGGATTCTTGTATTGTTCTTTGGTTCGGTTGACTAACGGAGTGAGTGCGATACATACATATCTCGCCATTGTTTCTAGCTGACGTCTTGTTCTAATGATTGAGAAAGATTCCAATGATCTTGGTTTAATGGATGATCTTTGGTATAAGTTGTTGCAGAAGGATGGTTGTTGATAGTAAGTATGGATGTTTGACGAATCAACATGACGAGATGATGTCTCCCTTGTTCTGTGTACCGATGTACTAAAGATGTTGATAAATTCATCGTCGTCAAATTGTGCATTTTCTGTATTGGTTTCTTGATTGAGTAATGTTCTAGGTGTAGTGACGTTGGTTACTTGAGTTGGAGTTTGTGTTGTTGAAATGAATGTTCAATGGGGTGGATTTGCAGATCGGTTTTGGTAGAAGTGTGAGTTGTGTTATGTTGTTGACGTTTATCTGGGATTATCAACTGCATGTACAGCGGGAAGACTTTGACACAAAAAGGAGAAGTTCCATTGGAGTAATTACGAAACATGGACTATATAGCAATTCCAGCTCATTGGACGTTTGTTACTGTCTGCAAGTTGAGGAACTTTTTCTTGACTTTGTGGCACCGGGACTGCTAAACTGTATTGTTCAGTACGTTGTTGATCATTGTTGGACCGGGGTTCAATAACTGACGTGATCTGACGCACATTTGAGGCAATTCTCAAAGTTAATTGAATCGTTTCAATATCATTTCTTGTTCTCTTGTTAAATAACCTGTAAAGCCCTTTGACTGAGTAGAATACCCAACAAAAATACATGCATCACCTTTTTCCTTCATTTTATCAAGATTTTCACCATCTCTGACGATGTAGCAAAGAGAACCAAAGATGTGAAAGAACTTGTTAACATTAGATTCACCTTAAGAACACGGATCCGGAGGCTTGGTAAAATGAAAGAGGAATTTATTCATTATAGAGAGAAAAGGGAAATGAGATGGGAAGAGTGTGTTTGTTAGAGAGAAAACACACACACACACACACACACTTTTTACAAAAGTAAGCTTCACCTTTACAAAAGTGAGCTTCACCCCTCCATGGAAGTATGGAGGGGGTATTTATAGTCCCGGGCTTTACTAGCTAAACTAACCCGACACGACTATAAATGATAAATGTAATTCCAGATAAGTCACCATATTTTAGGGCTAACAATCTTCCCCCAATATGTGGACTTACGGAATTACTTACAATGTTCCTAACAAGTACAAATAACAACGTAATATAGTCTTCCAAAGCGCTTCCACAGCTGAAGTTGTCTTCTGAGTTCTCCTCGTCTTAAAACTTGTATTCCAGCTTGGATCTTCATTGTCTTTACTTGTTCTTGAACCATTGTAGTATGCATGAGTTGGATTAACTTCCCCCCAATCCATGCAGCATGTCTTGAAAAGCTTTCTTCATAGACTCCTTTTTGGCGAAGTTTCTGAATCGGCTTCCCCCCAAACCAACATCCCTATCTTAAGCAGATTCTGAAACATTGATGTAGCTTGAACAATCTTCTACTTGTCATCAAAGTGCACAGCGGAATTTTGTAGAAGTCAAACCACACCAACTATACCACTGCTTCTTGTTATTAGGGCTTGGTGAATATTCGTTCGGGGGTGCATGCGAGAAATCAGCAACTGTTCTTCTCACGTTTGCATAATACTTCACAAACCATACTAATCCTTTTTAGGGCTAACAAACTTCCCCCTGGAAGTTGACATGGTAACATCAAAGTCAATTAAGTCCCGAATGTACACATTTTCACAAATCTTGATATACAAAAGAATGTCATCAAAGAACTTTGAAGATTTTGCTTAGACTGTGAAGTATCTTTGTCTTGGAATAGCACAAAAATACCCGTGAGAAGTGCTGATTACATCTCAACCTTTAAACTCTCTGGCTAACTTACCAACCTCGTATTCTGTAGGCTATTATTGTGATCACATGGTGAAGTAAACCCGATATACCAAACTTGAAACTGAAGTAAGATCCCCCAAATTTGTTACTTAAGCTTGCACTATTGTTGATTGAAGAACGGTGCAGAAAAGAATCTTTAAGTACCTTATACTCCATCAAAAGTATAAGAAGTACAACACCTCTTGAAATTATCCACATCGACATCTGCGTGTGACACTGAGTACTACAACGTAACTCCTTTAAGTGATAGTTATCCAGGTCTTCATCCAACCACCCCTTGACCTCTGGAAACTAGATAATCCAAGTCTTAATCATAACTGTATACATTCAAGCAAGTCATCAATCGATAGAAAATAGAAGAAAGTCACGATGATGAAATAAGTAGACGCCTTTGTGATATTTAACTTCAATCTCAAATAAGGGATACCAAACCAACTTCGTAATCACTTGTCATCGTAATCCGAATCTCTAGCCATTTTGTCATTTAAGTGAATCTTTTCAGGATCGTTTTGGGATTAAGTGTTGTTGTTTGAGTGGTATGTTGTTATGGTTGATTGTGGTGTTTGTTTGTTGTTCTTGTTTTGATTATAATATTCCCAAATTCGGTCACATGCCCAAAGTCGGTCACATGCCCACCTGATGCGCGGATCGACCTTCGCGGTAAGGTCGAAATTTTTTTTCGAGAAATTAGGTAGTCAAAACTAGGTTTTTTGTGTGGCAACCCGCCTCCTTTGGCAACCCGCCACTTAAAATGTGACCAAACCGCCGCCAAATTTTTGCGACCAAACCGCCACCAAAATGTAGGCAACTCGCCGCCTAGTTAGTGACCAACCCGCCACCAAAGTTTAGGCAACCCGCCGCCTTGTTTTGCACCAAACCGCCGGCTATTATAGCAACCCGCCGCCTATAATTAAATAAGCAAACCGCTGCCGTTTTTAACTTTCTCAACCCGCCGCCTACTTTAACAAACCGCCACTTAGAAAATTGTCAACCCGCCGTGGATTTTTGAATTTTGGCAGAGTAACATTTCATTTTGCTCATAAAATAATCAACCCGCCGCTTAACCTGTTCAAACCGCCGTGTAGAAAGGCAAACCGCCGCCAATAAAATATTATTTTAAATCAAACCGCCGTTGACTTTGGTCAAACCGCCACCTACTTTTTCCTTAAAATGCGGATCTTGTCTGTACTTTTTGTCAAACCGCCACCAAGAAAATAATATAATAATCAACCCGCCACCATGAACATTCATCTCGAAATAAGCAATTTTCAACCAATTAAGCTATTTGACCACGCAAATAAGCTTTGTATGCTTAAAACTAAGTTGGTAGGAGATGATTAAACATATACTAACACGAATTTTCTTGTGGAACATCAAAATCGGACCAAACCGCCGCCTAGAACACGAAAAAAAACCATACCTTTTTTGGCTTTAAAATCGATCTAGTAGCTTGTGCATCTCATGGAATGGTACCAATATCATCGGTTTGACATGTAGAACAAGAATAGAACAAGTTTAACAACTAAATAAGCCCAAAATTTTTGAGCCGTGGGCTTTTTCTTCAAAATAAGCCACGAAAATTTGAGCTTATTCACCACTCGAATCAGTGATTAACAACACGAATTCCCCCTATGCTCTGGTGCCAATTGTTAATATAGATTCACCACTTGAACAAGATCCGGAGGTCGGATTAAGTGAAATAGAAATCGAGCCATTTTATTAAGAGAAAATAGAAAAGAGATAGAGAGAAAAGAGAAGAGATAGAAAAAAGGAAGAAGATTAGAGAATAGGGTTATGTGTGTGCTTCAGAGAGATATAAGGAAGACACACACACTCACTTTTACAAAAGTGAACTTCTCCCCCTTCATGGAAGTATGGAGGGAGTATTTATAGTCCTAATGACACATAACTATCGTAGCTTATCATTATTAGTCCATACGTGTCACGCTATAAATAAACAACTGTAATTCCATGTATGTCACCATATTTTAAGGCTAACAGGGTGTTTGAAAGAAAGGTTCAGGAATACATCAAGTTTGTGCGTAATGAAAAACCGTTTGGTGACGTAACCGCATGTAATTTCTTTTATATGTGAAAATTATGTTTGCTTATGTATTCGTCGGCACATTAAACGCAAAACTAATAATATTATTATGTATTTCGCTTTGTATTTTTATACACAATCGAATTCCAAAAACGAGGTCTTCCACATTGCCACTCACTCATATGGATCTCAGAAGAAACGAAGGTTCAAAGAGACGAAGATGTAGATAGATAGCCGGATCAAATTAAAGATCCCGAAGGACACATAGTGGTTTATGAGTTTATGATGCATGGACCGTGTGGTTTAGCTAACCAAAGTGCTCCGTGTATGCAAGACAGTACTCTTTGTAACAATTTTTTTCCAAAACAGTATTGTAACGAGACTTACATTGACAAGGACGGATATGTTCATTATCTAAGAAAAGACACCGACGTTTATACAGAGAAGCGAAATTTTAAGCTTGATAATAGTTATGTTGTTCCATACAATCGTGCACTTTGTATGAGGTACTATGTGCATATCAATGTTG
>BQNB010012127.1:57867-71525 GCA_026074375.1 Tanacetum coccineum
TGTTCAAAATAGCTTATCAGATTATTATTTAGTTGTCTTTAGCTTATTAGGGTCATAGTTAGCTTATTTTGTCTTTTCTTAAAAAACAAGTACATAGTTAATCAGTAGCAAGTAGCTTTTTCAAGTAACTTTTTAACTGCTTATTTGATTTTCAAAATGTCTTTTGTTTGCTGTTTCTAGTAGTTTTTAAGCCTTTTAATACTTCTGTCGTTTTTAGCTTTTTCAGCTTAATGTCCTTGCTTATTTTTGTCTGTTTTTTGCTTATTAGGTTGAGTATTAAGCTTGTCTTAGCTTATTTGCTCTTGTGCTTTGCTTATTAGTTCAGAAATTGCCCAAACAGTTAGCATTCTAAGCCTTTAAGAGAAAAGCATTTCTATCTTATTTAGCTTATTTATGTGCTTATTTGTGGTTTATAAAAATAGTTGTTTTGCAAAAGTTGCTTTTATTTTTAAGTTTTCTAAAAATTTATAAAAAAAATGGCAAAAATTAAAACACTTGGGATAGTGGGAAGCCCCGGGTGAGCAAGACTCGAACCCGGGACCTCTACCACCCTCACCAAGCGTTTTAAACCCCCACACTCAACCATTGTGCTACAATAGCTCATCCGGTATAACCTTGCAAAATCTATCTTTTATACTCATTTTAGGCATTTTAGTATAATAAGCTGTTTTGGCTTATTTCACAGCTTATTCGATAAGCTGTGTTTCCAAGCTTATTTTTCCTAGATTCCTCATTGTTCAAGCTATTTTTCGTAATTTTTTTAGGATTTTTACAATTAGTTTTGTATTTTTAAGCATTTAATATTGTTAAAATCATTTTTAATTCATAAAAAATTATAAAAAAGTCAAAAAAATATAATTCTTTTTTAGAAAATTTTCTTTTATCATATAGTTTCTAGGAAAATTATTTTCGCTTCCGTAGGGTTTAAATTGCAAAATTTCATTTTTTAAAGTACGGGATTCACACCCGTTCACGTTTTTAGTGATTTTAAGCTCAATTCAACTCCGTTTTTGTCTTAGTTTTCTTTAATAATACTTTTTTGTCAATTAGGGTTAGTTAAAAGTAAAAAAAATTCATTTTAGGTTTATTTTTGAAAATTTAACATTTTTAGGTCCCGTTTGAATCCCCGTTTTGCGTTTTTAGTTAAAGTTTAATTTCCCATTATTAAAGTTAGGTTTAATTGTCCCTTAATTTGCTCACTTTTAGGATTTTAGAAAATATCATCTTCGAACCAATTCAAAATCATTGTCCAAAAACAAAGTGATCTCAATTTCATAAAATCTTTGGGAAACGACCGGTAAAAATCACTTACGGTTAAAAACGTGTAGTATTTTTGTAAGATTTTTCCTACTACCTTTGTCCTCAAGGGTAGTTTTGGAATATTCTATACTTTGGATATTATTACGTATATTATTGACTCTACATCAATTTTTGGCGCCGTTGCCGGGGATTTGTGATTAAGATTCTTTCGTTTGAAGTTTGTTGATCGTGATTTAAAGAACCTTTCGTCTTCGAAAGTTACGCTTTTGAGAAAATCAAAAAAAAAATTAAAAATATAAAAAGTAAAAAAAATATTTTTCTTTTCTTTTTAGTATAAGTAGAAGATTATTAAATAAGAAAAATACAAAAATATTTGCTCTTCTGGATTTTTCGATTTTTCTTGTGAATTCATTAAGAAATAAAAAAATTAACAAAGTTGGTAAAAGAACACCAACAAATAATACTTTCAATTGAAGTATTATCCATCAATCAGTTCCCGAACCAAAGATAATTTTTTTTACCGTTTATGTCACTTACGAAAAAGGCGCACCTCTTTTGTAAAATTTATTTTACTTAAGAGAGTTACCCTAAGTTTGTTGATTATTCGGTAAACAAAAATATTTCCTTTTCTCATTTCTTTTGTCATTTCATTTGTTAGTTTAGTGCATGCGCACTAGAAATTCCAATTTTCCAAATAATTCAAACGTAACCATTCCGAGACGTCGAAATAAAGGACGTGCTCCAAACATAGTCGAACCCGAGCTTCGTACTATCGTTGCACCAATGGCGGAATGTACAATGGAAGAGCTACTCCGTGCACCCACGGAAGGGTACGGAGAAGCTATCGTTTTACCATAAATTAATGCGGATCATTTTGAGATTAAAACAAATTTGCTTCAATTGGTTCAAGCAAACCCGTTTCACGGTTTAGAGAACGAAAATCCTCATGCTCATATCAATAGTTTCAAAAGGATTACCTCGAGACTTACGATTTAGGATTTGCCCAAAACGATGTGGATATTAAGTAATGTTGTTTCCATTTCACTCTGTGGGGGGCTGCTAAAACTTGGTACAAGAAAAGAACCACCCAAATTCGATATTGATTAGGGGATCTGTAAGCAAATTTTGTGAATCAATTTTTTCCCTCCTTCGATAAGACGCATTAAAGAATAAAAATTCTCGATTACCCAAAAATTCGATGAGTCTTTTAGTGATGAGGGACGAATGATTTAAGGAAATGCTAGTGCTTGTCTTTCACCACGGATTTACGGGAGTTAACCAAGTGGATACCTTTTATAACGGTTTTTTAAACGACATAGTTCAAGACTCCTTAAATGCCGCGGCGGCTGGAAATCTTTTGATTAAGACGACTAGAGAAGCTTTGAATATAATTGAGAACAAATCAAAAGCGCGTTATTCACGAAACAAACCAAATGCTTCTAGGATGAATACGACTTCTAGGGAAAGTGATAGTAAGACGGATGAGAGAATTGATAAGCTTGCAGACCAACTTTCGACTTAGTTGAGATTGTTCTAAAAAAAGTGTCACTCCGCCCGGTTTAAAGCAGTGGGAGGAAACTTGCGTTACTTGTGGTGGTGCCCATTCTTAGTATAATTGTCCAACTACCAATAACAATCAAGCTAGTGTTTGTGCAACTACGGGTACTTACAATCAAGTTAACCCTCCGAATCGTGTTAGTAATCAAATGGCACCACCAGGTTTTGCTCCGGTGCAAAAATAAGGTCAAAATAGGTTTAATCAAAATCAAGGTCAAGAGAATAATTTTAATCGGGGAAACAATTTTCATGGTAATCAAGGTTTTCAAGCTCAAAATAATCATGTTCCAAATTTTCAAAACCAAAGATTTCAAAACCAACCATTTCAAGTGCCTAATAATCAAGTTCAACAAGAGATTTCAAATGATTTTTCGAGTTACAAGAGAAATAACGATCAAATGTTGAGAAACATGCAAAATCAAATCAACTCGTTGAAAGAAGACCTTAAGAATGAAATTCCAAAGACTCAATTAAAATCATCACAAGCGTCATGATGAATCAACAACTACCTTTCAAATATATTTGGCCAAAAATGAATAGATGGATTGTTCGAAACCAAGCCTCAATTCGGGGGTAATCTTCGAGTAATACCATTCAAACCAGTAAGGGTGAGATGAACGCGATACTATCGTAGTGGTGTTGCTACGAGGGACCTCGATTCTACTAATAATTTTGCTCCTAAAAAATGGTAATGGAAACGAGAAACCGAGGAGAAAATGGATAAGGAGCAATCTAATTTCCAAAGGATAAGTAACGCTCAATTTCCTATCTCCGGTTTACCACCCATTTCTATTCCGGAACCGTCTGTTCCAAAGGGACTTGCCTAAAACCACTCCCATTCCGGAACCCGATGTTCCGAAGAATTTACCTAAGCCGAATATTCCATATCCTTCTCGACTTAACCAAGAAAAGTCCCGTGACAAAGATTCGAATCAAATGGAGAAGATCTTCCAAATCATTCAAGGTTGACGGCTTGACATTAAGTTTCGCGGTTATGCTTAACTTTTTGATGCCAGATTTGTCCTTACGATTAGAGTTTGCTCAATGAATAAGGAAAAGTTGATTGAGATTAGCTAAGATACCATTAAAACGATGAAGTGCTCGGCGATGCTTCTCAAAAAGCTTCCCGAAAAGCTTAGAGATCCCGACAAGTTTCTTATTCCATGCAATTTCTCAGGAATGGATGTATGTCACACCTTGACCGATCTTGGCGCGAGCATAAATCTTAAGCCCCCTTCTATTTGGAAAAAGCTTTCTTTACCCGAACTTACACAAACTTGGATGACTTTAGAGCTAGCAGATCGATCCATTACTCATCCTAAAGGATCACGAAGACGTTTTTTGTCAAAGTTGGGAGTTTTCCACTTTCTACCGATTTTGTTGCTGTTTGATTTTGAAGCCGATCCTCAAGTACCTCTCATTTTAGGAAGATCCTTTTTGAGGACCGGTCGTGCTTTAATTGATGTGTATGAAGGAGAGCTTATTTTAAGGGACGGAAATGAACAAATAATTTTTCATGTCAATGGCACGACAAAACATCCTCAAAAGCATGTAAACGAGTCAATTAAAATGGTTAATGACACATGCAGTGGATAAGTTTTAAGAAGTTTCACGGCGAAACGCTCTAGTTTGCTTGCCTCTATCGGAAGATGACAACGATGAAAAAGAAAAGAAGGAAGTGAAGAATCTCGCAGAGTCGACAGCTAAACGCCAAACTCGTATCATACTTGTTTGAAGAATTTTAAAGTTATTTGCAAGGAGAGCATTTTTCATTCAAACAAAACACCTCAAGTTTCTTCGGTTTTTGCAATCACATCCACTTTACCATCTATTGAGCCCAAGGATTCTATCATAATGGGGGACGAGCACCTTAGTACTTTTAGTGCTGAGGAAATTATCCCAATCCCAAGAGAATTGAGGATACAACAGAAGTGTTAGTAAGGAACGTTTTAACCTTCTGTGTGATGATTTCTATTCCATCAAAGTTCTACGTGATGATTCCGTGACTTTTCACATTACTTCTTTTCGAATTTGATGTTTAATTTAAACTCTTGTGACATAAAACCCTCTTTTGATGAAGTGTTTGAGGACATCAGTGACAAGGATTCTTGTGTGTAGTCCAAATCTTGATAAGTCGATTCTAGTCACACCTCTTTTTGATTCTAATAAGGATGAGAGTCTAGCTCTAGGAATATGACATTGAGATTTACTTAACCAATTAATACGTCTTCTCTATGGAATATGTTCTTCCATTCTCGAGGGGGTATTCACAGTTGATCACCTTTCGAGAGTAATGATGTTTTATTTGATTTGTTTCGGATGTAAACGAATGATTGGAAAAGAATTTAGTATGATGCTCCAATTGATAAAGCTGAGTTTTCGGACCCAGGTTGGTGACATTGATAGATAGTGCTTTTCTACTATCAAAGTTATCTTCGTTATATTGAGGAAGGTTATTATGGTACTCAGAGGGAGACCTATGATATCTTGTGTGTTTGCTTAGTGATGATAACACCCATATTTTCTTCCGATTGTATTTTTGATCATGGAAAACCACAAACCATTAAGAATGAATAGACATGATATTGATAACTTTTTTTCCAATGTTGTGATCCTCTTTCACATGAGTTCGCTGGTGAAATCATTATGATTCCTCCAAGTATTGTTAGAAAGGCACGAGGATTTATATCAGGCAACAAGTCGTTACTATGCGAAATAATCTTCCCGGGGGCCAGACATTTTTTCAATACAATCATCGCGTCTCTTCCCTCATCTATTATCCTCATCGAGGATAGTGATCTAATAGGGAAGAGATTTCGATATATTTTCCAGACAGATGATTCGATACCACCAGTATTGAAGTGATTTGACTCGGAAGAGGATATTATTGACAAAATCTTGTTAACGTGATACCATTCCCGAATATGAGCATTTTAACCTTCGACATTGGGTACCCCGATGTGGCCCGTGATAAACAATGTTGATGAGCTTAATGAAGATGAATGTTTTGACCCAGGGGGAGGTGGGATTAATGTTGAAGTTGACGATTCCTTCACATTTGTCATTCAGACTTTTCTCCCGTATATCACTTACCTTGAGGTTTCTCCTTTACTTTCCCCCACTGAGAATAAGGACACCATTTTTGACCTTGGCATCATCGCTTTTCATTTTTCTTCTCAAGAGCCCGGTACAGGTAGTGTTAAAGGTTTATGGAATTTAGCTCTATCACTTGTTTTCATCCCCAAGGAGAAAATGAATTCGGGGATCGGGGAGTGTGGTTCCAAGCTATGTGACTCGGTTACCAAAAACAAAGCGCTTCATGGGAGGCACACCATGCTTATCCTTCTATCTTCTTTCTTTTATTGTGATGTGAGGAGGCTTGTACTCTTCCGATTCTTGTTGTTTGTGCTTGTGATTGTTTGCAGGATTAACCCAAAATTTTCTGAAGACTCTCATGTTTGGTGTTTTGTCCCAGTCCACTCGATCTTCCTTGACTTTGCTTGCCATTAGTTTGGGGAAATCTGATATCCTAAGATTATTATACGATACTATATCTTTTGCTTTACTTGATTAACGTTAGATTTTTGTGATACTCTCTTCATGCTTGGATTATGCATTCGACTTTTTGAGTTCTAGTATGGGGTTTTTAAGTCTTAGGCTAGGAAACATTGAGGACAATGTTTAATTTTAGTATGGTTGGTGTATTATCGGCGATATGATTTACACTTACCTTTCGCCCGTTGTTCTCCGTACCTGTTTTACCACAAATTTTTAAAAAATATGAAATAATTTTTAAAATCTTTTCAAAATAAAATAAGTGTTTTTTCACTATTTTTGATCACCTACTAGGTAGAATAAGAATAAATTTTGACCTGATCGAGCGTGTTGAGCTCTAGCTTGTTTCTTAACTTTTAGGCTAAGTGTTCGCGGAAATTCGCGAAGAACGAAAAGTGATAGAGTTATGTATGAGTGGGATGCTAAACAAGGATTAGTTGAAAATCTTAAGAGCTCATGTATGTAATTTGTGACTTTTTCTCCCATAAGCTCCTACCGTATTAATCATAAGTCTTTGCTTGTATTTGAAAAAAGAATGAAAAAAAAATATAAATGAATAATAATTATAAACTGTGGGCTGATAAAAGTTTGTTGTATCTTGCCGGCTCACAACCAATGTTGCAGCCTTCTAAAGAAAGCCCATGGTAAGAATAAAAATCCGAGACTGATAAAAGTTTGCTGCATCTTGCCGGCTCACAACCGATGTTGCAGCCTTCTAAAGAAAGCCTATAGTAAGAATAATAATCCGAGACTGATAAAAGTTTGTTGCATCTTGCCGGCTCACAACCGATGTTGCAGCCTTCTAAAAGGTCGATGGTTACAATTGCATAAATGTTATGTTTAATATTAAGTGTGAATTAATAAATAGATCTCTTTTTGTTAAATTTAAATATGCTTTTGAACTTTGACTATTTCATTTTAAGTTTTTAAATAAGCTATGTATATACGGGAAACCTAAGGTCCGTGAGTCCCGATACTAGTCTTTGTGGGGTGTCAAAAGCCTGGTCACTTAGCCGCAAGATTGGGATGTGCCAAGATGAAAGTCGCTAAGTGGGATGATCTCGCCTTCAAACTCATTGTTCTCGGGTGGAACGTGAAGCATAGAATTTTGCAAAAACGTTGATCCATGGTTGAAATTCAAAATAAGCACATTCACCCAAGATATAATAATTGTCGGGAGTGAAAAGTTCACAAGTTTCAAATATGAGTAGTGTTAGCATCTTAACTGATATTTAGCGGTGATTTCGTTTTAAGCTTGGTTTGGGGCAAGTGAAAAGTCGGGGAGGATAAATTTATCCTTTTTGGGGCATTTTCGGATCGAAATGCATCTTGTTTTATGATCCCTAACGGTTATGAAAATAACGAAAGTCAAATAAGTTTTAGTTAAAAAAAAGAGAAAAAGGAAAAATGCAAAAATGTTAGTAGGAATAAGTGTATATCTTTTAAGAATGGTAAAAACAGGGAAAAACAGGGCTTTTCTAAGCTATTGATTCTTTAATTCCCCTCGATGAACACTTAACTACTTTTTGAGGTAATTAGTCGAGGGGGATCGAGATTCTTAGTTTTCTAAGTGCTTACTTATAGCATTGCGTGAGGACACGACAATATCTTAGTATGGGGGATTTTGGTATGTGTTTAATTACACATACCTTTGACCACTAAAACCGGACTTAAATGACTAAAAACGTCCAAAAATACATTGTATTTGTATGTTTTGCATTTGTATTATGCAGGTAATGGATATCTAAGAAAAGGACAAAGTCAAAGCCAAAAACGGACAAAACCAAGCACGAAATAGAAAGAGCATGAAGAGAAGTCAACAAAGTCAAAGTCAAAGTCAACCCCGGAGTGTGGATTTGAAAAGAGCATTGAAAACCAAACCCGTAAACTTAAATTGCCAAAAGTGGGCCCACCCGTACCCACCTAGTGGGCCCGGGTCAGCCCACGGTGAGGCAAGGTAAAGTAAATCAACAATAGGCCCTATCTAAAGAAGGGGTCTAGTCTGAAACTGGTCTCGTGCTAGATTCAACGCAATGGGCGAGAAGGCTGACATGAAGGCTTTCATCGAAGGCAAAGCGGTGGGAATTCTCTATTCTTCCAGCAATCTTCTTTTGATGATAAAAAAGAAAGAAGAGAAAGAACTGGGAGTTGGCGCCTACATAACTACTTGCTTGCTTACCAAGCCATCCTGGCAAGCTCCTCACCCGAACGGAAATGGGGTTGGGGGAGGGAAAGTGGGTTCCCTTCATCTTCCATATCCCCCTAAGTAAATCTTTCAATCTTGAGACAATTATCGCCTAACTCGCTATTATAAAACCCTAAAACCCTTTTAAACCATAATCGGCCTAACAAGCCCAATGCCAAAAACCCCCCATTAACCTTTAACATTTATTAACCATAAGGACCATGCATGTAATAACCCTTATCACTTTGGGGGACTAACTCTACCAACCCCATAAAACTTTATCACCACCAAGGACGTTCATTGCAAACTCTCATATAACATTGAGGGACTTAACTTGCCAATCTCCCAAACTTTCACCCTTGTCACTCAAACAGGTTTTCCCGCCAAATAAATCCCCTTCTCCCCTGTCATTGTCCCACATCGGTTACTGTTCATAACCAGCCAAAACCCATTACACCATCGTTCCCCACCCCCACATGGCCTCAAGACACCTTGGCAATTCTAAGCCCCTCCATTGGCCAAGGGATACGACAACAACATCAAGGGTTGAGATTACTCGGATTGGGCACCAAGAAACTTTGATGGCCAAGATTGCTTTAAGCTTATACTCACACAACAAACACACTCCTTCGTCTCTCTCTCAAAAGAAACACAAACGGGTGAAGTCAAGAGATGAAGATCTAGCTCGTTTAGTATAAAATAGGACTTTGTAAGCCCTTAGAGGCATCTAGCTTTTTACTTTTTGCTTAACTTAGTTTTAAATCAGCTTATTGTATTTTTTTAAAGTTAATGAAATTCAAGTTTGTTCTTCTTTAAACCCGTTTTCCAGTTTTAAGTGTCTTTAAGTTTCAAAAGTCTTTCATAAGTTCTTCTAAGCTTTTATAACTCAGGGTGTTTTGGATAAGCTTTCTCAAAAACTTATCTAAGCTTTTAAGTTTTCATTAGTAAGGAATTTGGCATTTTGAGCTTTTGGATGATAAGCAAATAAAGGAAGTGCTTATGGGTTCAGTAGAGTGCTTATTTATAAGCTGGGTAGGTTTTTAGAGCTTATTTAGGTTCTTTAATCCCTGTTTAGAGCAAGGGAGCAAGTAAGTTTCCTTTTTCATATTTTGCTTATTACTGTACAAGTGCTTATTAACTGCTTATTTTCTGTCTTTTTATGCTTATTTATGATAGTTTATGCCTGCTTATGCTTACTTAATGTTTTCATGCCGTTTATTTTAGTTTTGCTTTGAATCTGTCCTTTATATGCTCTTAAACTGTTTATCTCTTATTTTTCTGCTTATTTGCCATTGAATTGTTGCTTATTTATGCTTTGTTATGATGTTTAGTGCTTATCTTGCTTAGTCTTTAGTTTTAAAGTGATTCGTGCAATTTTTTTAGTTAGTACTGTTAGTGTATTCAGTTAGTGCTGGTAGTGTAATTGTTAGTACTGGTAGTTATAAGTTAATACTGTTGGATTAATTTAGCTTATTTAAGTGCTTATTATTGATTGAAGTCTGCTTATAAGTGTCTTATATTGTTATTTGATGATCTGTTTTTAACAGTTTAGGATCGAATCAGCTTGAAATAGAAAAAAAAATGACTTTTGAAAACTTAAAGTGCTGTTTGGAACAAGCAGTACTAACCCATAATTAGTACTGCTAGTTTTCTTTTGGACTTTTACCCTAATAGTACTAACTCCAAGTTAGTACTGGTAGTGTATTTAGTTAGTACTGGTAGTGTTGTTAGTGCTGTTAGTGCATTTTTGCTTATTAGCTTATTATTTCTGCTTATTTAGGATTAGCTTAGTTTTTTTTAGACTAGATTTAGCCCATTTTCGCTTACTGTCTTTAGTTTAGAGTTTATTTAAACTAATTTGCCTTTTTAGAGTAAATTTTAAGCGTTTATTAGTTTTTTTAGCTTATTTGCCATTTTATGCCTGAGTGCTTATTAGGGGTAGTTAAATATCTGTTTTAGCTTAGTTGCTTATTTCTTATGTCATTGTGTTTTATTAAGCCTAGCAGTACTAAGTTAATGCTAGCAGTACTAACTTTTTAAGTTAGTACTGATGAGTCTAATTTGCTTTTTTTTAGCTTATCTGTCTTAAATTTCTTAGCTTATTTTTGTTCTTAGCTGCTTAATAGGTGTAGTATAGGACATATCTTAGCTTTTCTGTCATCTAGTTGCTTATTGTTGGTTTGTTTTTGCTTAAGTGTTGAAAAGTTAATACTGCCAGTTTGTTTTGCTTATTTCGTGCTTATTTTTCAGTTCTAAATTTTTGCCTTTTTAAAAAGTTGCTAAATTTTTATAGTTTTAGGATTTAATCATTCTAGCTTTCGTTTTTAGGTTTTCCTTAATCGTTTTTGCATTCTAATTAGAAAAACCAAATCCAAATCTTTTTCCATTCAAACATAAATTGTCAAACCGACTCTCGACCTTCCAGTTCGCTCCTCGTTGGGGATAAACGACCTAGGAATAGTCTATACTACTCTCGGTTTCATTGATTATTTTTAGATTATCCTTATTATATATATTTTATTAATTATTATATATATAAAGGTCTAGTCTAACCACCAATCAACCGCCGTTGCCAGACTATCAGCTTTCAGCTCTTATAAATAGTGGGTCATCTCCAACTGATTTCATAACCCTTTTGCATGAATTTCTCTCAGTTCTTTATCTCTTTAGATCTTACTAAATCTCTATAAATCTTTGATCATTTAACCTGTTTAATCTTGTTTAAATGTGATCCAATCTTATACTATTTCCTTCTTCCCTCAAGTGCAAGAGAAGAACTTCGGTCATCTTCAAGATCCGAAGTTATGTAGTCTAGTTAGTCCATTTGTAATATTTGTTACATATAAATCATGTCAATGTTTTCCAATCTTTAGTAGTGTGTAGATCCAAATGATGTATATATTTGGATGGGTTAATTGTGGGTTGGTTAGTATTTTAGGCCTTAAAATACATTGGTGAAGTGGTAGATTGGTTCTAGCTAAATTAGGACTCGATATTTAGCTTAGTGTTAGAAAATAATGTAAGCGACGTGGTTTATGTGTTTAGGCCATAAAACACAAGGTTTGTTATGTTGGGCCATAAAACATAACGAGTTTGGTTGTACCCGAAGAAGGACTCGACATCTAGCTTAGTGTCAAAAAATAATGTAAGCATGAGTATTAGGTTTTCTCCGCCGAAAGGGAGCTTGTTGATTAGTGAAGTAACTCTCGAGTTGGATACTCGAGGAGTAGAGTAGGGCTAAGAGGAGCTTCATGACCGAACCACTATAAATCATTGTGTTAGTTTGCATTTTCTTTTACCTTTCGCTTTACTTATTTATTTACATTTACCGCTTTACTTTTATACTTGCATTGTGCTCATGATTGTTATTGTGTGAGATGTTTGTGTATATCTTGGTAGTTTAAGGGTTGTGTAGCACTTTTTTTGCTATAATATTTATGAATTTGTGTTATAGTTGGTTAGAAATATGAGGTTAGCTATAGTAAACCTATTATCGCCACATTTCATATAGCGTCAAACTGATGTGGGTAATTAATTAAAAAAGAAACAAGTCCTCCGAAAACCTCTTTCTGGGAGCGTCCCATGAACTCAGGTTCGCCCCCCTGATATACTGACTGGCGGCCCCCATATATATATCATGGACTCACCGTTAAGAAGAGTGATGAAAATCTTTGATGCTTAAAATGTAATTTTAAATTAAATGGAAGACGTATTCACAACACCCCCCCCCCCCCCCCTCTAACGGTTTAATCCACGAATGTGCACTTCCTTTTTACCACAAACGATAACGGCATCAAGTGAAACTAACCAATCCATACCAATTATGACATCAAAAGTACCAAGTTCTATAGGCATTAGATCAATTTTAAATAGATGGTTGACTAGATTTAAAGTGCACCCCTTTAATACGGTATTTGTACTAACAATCCTCCCATCGGCTAACTAGACCTCATAACTAGTACTTATTCTTCCTGGTTCGATGTCAAATAAATGGGTAAGACTAGCATTTATGAAACTCTTGTCCGACCCTAAATCAAACAACATGTTAAAGTAACGATTATTGAGCAGAAACATACCGGTTACCACGTTTGGGCCTTAGGCTTGTTTGGCATCCTTCACGGGATACACATGGCTACTTGCATTCCTACCACCTAGCTTCTTCCTCTCAAGGCACAAATCACTATTGGCGAGGTGATTCGGGTCTCTACACTTGTAACAAGCTTTAATTGGTTTAGCATTAGCACCAGTGGCTACACCCCCTCTATGACAGCTCTTTGCCTTATGACCCCTTTTTCCACAGTTACAGCAAATCACCAGGCAATTTCCAAAATGAAACACATTACACCTATTGCACTTCGGGGCGTGCCCTCCTTGGTTCAGATTTTCATTTTGAACTTGATTCATGGCCCTAGCACCTTCGTTTCTTCGATTATTGTTTTGATTGTGACGGCGGTTGTCACTGTAAGCTTCCCGGTTGGTTGTTGCGTTTACTTGATTATTTCCCTGATATTTCCACCTTCCTATTTCCTCTTGTTTTGCTCAGCACTTCTTTATTCCAACCCTGAATTTTATGCTCCATGAGACTATGTGCCATCCTTATAGCTTCAGTTAAGGTAGTTGGCTTAGAGGAATAGGTCTCACCCTTGATGTATGATGGCAATCCTTTGATATATTGACTAATTTTCTTTTTGGTAGATGGAACTACATCGGGACAGAGTAAGACCAATTCGTTGAATCAGTTGGTATACGCAGCTATGTCATGGTACTTTAACCTCAAGTACCTTAATTCATCCTCCATTCTCGATATTTATTCTTCAAGACATAACTCTTCTAACATCATCTTTTTCAAATCATCCCAAGATTTCCTGTTTGCCACTATTAAACTGAGGGTGGCGACTTGGGTGTTCCACCAAGTTAAAGCTCTACCTTGAAGGGTAGCAGCAGCAAACTTGACTTTGTTTCTCTCAGCGCATTCACTGATCCCAAAAGTACATTCAATCTTTTCAAACCAACGACAAAGTTTATAACACCTCGTATTTTAGGTCATTGTATGACATTATGTAATTCACAATTTATTTTTAGGGTTTTACGCGTTTACTCT
>BQNB010012128.1:18983-79855 GCA_026074375.1 Tanacetum coccineum
TCGCGATTTTGCCGCTCGGACTGCTGGGGAGTATTAGGTGATAGGATAGTTGGCCCAAGTCCGTCTTGTGGGTTGGGTCCATTAGAGTTTCTTTATGTCTTGTACTCTATAAATAGTTGCGAAATAATATATCATAACTTACGGGTTTATTCATTGTCTAACATGCCCGTTTGTGTGTTTGCGTCCATTAAGGTTTCTTGATTATGTAACATTTATATATTATCTCTCAAGAAACATTATAACCTACGGTTTTCCATCATTCAACAATATGATGAAAGTGAACCAAAACACATGCCTTCAAAATACGTCAAATTTATTTCATATAAACAAGCGTAGATAAGTTTATTTTACAAGTATAAGCATAGATGGCTTATACTTTGGGCTTGAAAGTTCAGGTTGTGACTTGCTGGAAATTGTTTTGTGAGGATGGAATCTGCAAACTCTTGACAGTATGGTTGTACCCCTGAATTAGTAGAGTCCATAAGGAAGTTTCCTGCTTTGTTGTGGATAGTGTTGGTACAAAAACCGTGTATGGGGGTGAATATGGGTCTATATAATTTATTGGGCTGGGCCAATAAATAGGTTGTGAAGTAGATCTTGCACTAATCCAAGCGATGAAGAGATAATCTGCACAAATGAGAGTAAACCGTTAGCCTTACCGCAGGGCGGACCCCGCGATTAAGCTCCGGCGTGAGAGTAAGTACACATGTTTGTCAGAGAATGTCAGAGTATGTGTGTATTAATGATTAGACATAATGTACCTCTTTGGGGTGTGAAATAACCCCTATTTATAGGCAAGCCCAATACTAGGGTTCCCTAGTATTTCGCTTGCAACTGTTGGTGGCCGGAGTGGGTCCCTTATCGGGCAAGGGTCCACGTGTAATCGTGTTTGCGGATGCGAGTGTTCTTCCGCGGTCAGTGTTTGTCCGCGGAGATGCAACAAGTGCGGCTTTGAAGATACTCATGTGCGTCTTTGGAATATCCGGAGCATGACCCTTGTCAGGCTTAGCAGTCCGGCTATTTATTGTATTGGGCCTGGGCCCATATGCGTATATTATGAACTAAGCCCAGTAAGCTTGGTGCTCATATTATACGTCATCATATATCATAAGTTATTAATTGCACAACCTTACATGCTAACAAATGATATCAAGCTCTAAGTAACATTGTATCATCATCGACGGTCCTTTCGAGAACTTACACGGGCATATAAAACTCGTGTGTTTCATGATTTAGACATCGTATTGACTTTGTACATCTGAGACATTAGACAGTGGCTTAATTCATGTTTTCTAATGACTGAAATGTGACACAAAACCATCTTTTTATGACTTGAATGGGATACAAAAGAAATATACAAAAAAGTGAAGAAAATTTACAATTGTCGAGCATCAACTTGAACTCATTAACGAAGCAAAAAACAAAAACATATAGGATGCGTTTAGTTAGAGATTTTTTTCTAGTTATGCGTTTTCAGATTGGTGAAAAAAAAGAGGGGATTTGATTTTCCACAAAACATAGAAAACGCGTGCATGTGATATTGTTTTCTATTCTTAAGAAAACAAAGGGGGTTACAAAGAAAACAAAATAAAATGTGTTTTGTAGTTTCCTTTTTTAAGTAGGAAAATGCATTTTTTGTGTTTTGTAGAGAATTTTGTTGAAAAACACCGATTTAAACGCAATCTCTATTTTCCTTTTTTTCCACAAAACATTTTGTGAAAAATAAGGGTGTTTTTCGCTAACTAAACGCACCCTATAATTTGGATAGTTTCTTGAGCTGGCGAATCAAAGTGTTGGCTAAGTGTGGCAAATGCCACATACGATTTAAGGCGACGAAGTGTATGATTTTTGTAAAAAACATGTTGGTTCGTTGATAGCGTTAGACATAGATGGAGAATTGAACAAATGACGAGAAAGAACAAGGATGGAAATCTGTTGTTTTTATGTTGATTTTCAAAGAAGACGAAACAAGATGCAAGATGAGAACTTAGAGGAAGAAGATAAATAGTATAAACTAGTTCATTTGTCTATCCTTTAATCACGTGTGCTGCTTAATAGCACCTTTCGATAAAATAGTATAGAAGCTAGGATAAAAATTAAAGTTACCCCTATATGTGTGTACTATAATGCTATCCCTTAGAGAGCACGGTGTAGTAACGCCGGCAACGGCGTTGGGCTCCGTTGGCCAGCGTTACTAGCCGGCGTTACTCAACGGCGTTAAGCCCGGCGTTGGCCGACCAACGCGCGTTGGGGTTTGTTTTAAAAGAAAAAATTATTTTACCCCCCTCTCCCCCAAACTGCTAATATATATTTTACCTATTCCCCTCCCCCCCTCCCCCCCCCATTTTGAAAAGTTACCCTTTAGCCCCTAACGGCTAGTTTTCAAAAATTAAACGCCGGAATAGTTTCAACAACACCAACAAGAACAACAACAAGCTTTTTTTAAGGAGACCATTTCTTAAGGAGAGAACCGGTGTCGATTCTTCTTATAGAGACTGGCTGGATAACCAGTTTTCATATGTTTCGATCATGGAGATACCCCCTTGGAGAGTGGTTCCAAAACCACTCTTTATGGGTTATTTTGACCGGTTTCTATAGTTTTTTTTTTAAGTAGTGCATTTCTCTTTCTTGATGTTTTCGTCTTCCCCATCAAAACTAAACCTGCCATGTTCTTTCTTATTGAGCTTCAAATTCATCTTATTTCTAATTTTTTTCATGTATACAAATCAGAAAAATATGCCCCTTGTTTGTGTGATGCCCTGAGTTGTCGCCCTGACTGCCCATAGCCAGGGCCGGGCCTGAATTCTTCCAATTACAGATCTAATTGTTCATATTTGATTATACTCAAATCACATTCGATACGACGTCGTTTTCATATGGTTTTACTATGCCATTTTTCGGAGCCCAAAAAATATTTCTAATCCAGCCCAGTGTCAACTCAATCCACTTCTTTATCTAGAAACATCTCCCGTCTTCATCATCTCCAAATTACATCCCTTCACCTCTCTTATTCTGGATTCTTCCCAGGCTTTCGACAATCGGTTGCCGATTGCGGCGCCAGATGATCCGGCGATATGTGTTCAGGTATTTGATGTCAAATAACCAGATGTTTGGTTTTAATTTTTAGTATGAGACTCTGAAAGGTATGTTCATGGTTATTGATTATGATTATATGATTCAATTTTCTTACTTTTTGACTTTAATTTATATATGAAGTTATATGTTAATTATAACAACTTATTAAGAACTGCTATGCAAGTTTGTGGGTAAGAGAGTTGATTATCTTTATGGTTTTAATTCTTTGCAGATTTGTGTATATTATAAGTGCTTGAATTGTTTGTTTGTATGAGCATATGTTTTAGTATCATTCGCGGCTTTTTAATCTGAATTTATATAGAGGTTAACCCAGTGGTCTTATTTGGTAATTTATATGTTTCAGTATGATTCGCGGCTTTTGAAGCTGAGTTTATATGGAGGTTAAAACCAGTGGTCTTATTTGGTAGTTTATTTGTAAAGGCAACGATGATGAATGTCTGCCTTTATCTATTTTGTGGGCATTATGTACCAACATCTGTATTTTGGCGGGGTAACCTTACCTGGATTGTTGTTGCAGCCAAGCCTACCGGTATCTTGGCGAGGTAACTTGACATGTGTTAAGATTGCAGCCAAGAATGGTGTTTTGCTTTTGCTCCCACATTTGCAGACCTGAGACTTATAGGTATCAATGAAATAATGTCAATCACAGTTTGTCTCTATAAAATCTAACTTGCTCGGTGTGTTACGTGCCATGGTTAGTAATTGGTTTCACTTCTGTACGTATTCTGGAATTGGATATTTTGGTGAATATGTGGCGTTCATTGGAGTACGATTGAACGAACATTATAATACTACTCATTTGTCGTGTTATACGACGTCGTTTTTAAGGTGTTTTCCACTGTTCACGGTTAAGCACCATAGATGTCCCAGTCTAGCCAGTCTAACCTAGCCCATTTCCGAATGGCCTATACCGAGGTTAAACCAGTGTTCTTATTTCATAAATTTTTTTTTGGAAATGATGACGAATGTCTGCGTTTATATGTTTTGTGGGCATTATGTACCAATACCTGTATTTTGGCGGGGTAACCTAACCCGGATTATTGTTGCAGCCAAGGCTGGCGGTATCTTGGCGAGGTAACTTAACTAGGGTTAAGGTTGCAGCCAAGAATGGTATTTGGCTTTTGCTCCTATATTTGCAGACCTGAGCCTTATAGGTATCAACGAAATAATGTCAATCGCAGTTTGTCTATGCGTGTGGGTTCCATAGAATCTGAGTTGCTTGGTGTCTTATGTGCCATGTTTTCTTTGTTGCTTTTGATAGAGCCTCTGATCCTTTGTTGGAGTCTTTTGTTGAAGGATACGCAGGTTCAGTTGCTGTTGGTGTCATAGCACTCTCTGCAACTGCGTTTTTATTGCAGACTAGGTATGCACTCTCTGCAACTGCGTTTTTATTGCAGATTTGTTTATAACTGCTGGGTAACGTATACTAATTCAGGTGACACTAACTCAAATGCTTATCACAACAAAAGGCATTCAAGTTAGTATCAACTAATGAGGAGCCGCATATGTGTCTGACATGCACACAGGCTGTTTACCGTTGTCAACGGCTACCAGCCAATCAAGAATCTCCAACCATATACAATTGTAAAAATAGTACATACATTCTGCAACTGCATTTTTCCTATACATTTCTTTATAGTCACTGGGTAATGTATCTCAATGCAGGTGATACTAATTCAAATGTTCACCACGACAAAAATCATTCAATTTGGTATGAGTAAATGAGAAGCCACACCCATATGCAGCAGCCACAAGTCCATCGCCGCCGTCATTGGCTTCCGGTCAATCAAGAATCTCCAACGATATCGAACGTAAGAACAATACATACATTCAGACGCTATACTGTACTAGCATACATAACCAATGTTGTTGACTTGAGTGATTCTATGGTTTTATGCAGACAGCAATGGTGAAAGTACTCGCACCTCTACACGTCAACCAGCTGCTCATCATCGTGAGTATTGTGTTAGCACATTTCATTTGCTTATTATTTATTAACATGTAACATTAATTCATTTTTTTTGTCATAGGTGGTCGACATTATCGTGCATCACATACATAACCTATCCACTTATCAGATTCAAATGGACAACAACCAGCGCCATCCAGTAGTTGATAAGCTTTTTATTATTGCTGATTCACTTGGCTATATGTGTTAATACGGCTACCCTGTGGTCTCATAGTCTATCGTTTGGCTCATCTTGCCACTGCAGTTAGGGGTGCTAATTAAAAACATAAAACAAACTCCTTCAAGTATTCAAAACATACTAAATGGCTTCAAGTTTTCCTTCAAGTTTGGTTCAAATTGGTTTACAATTGCTTCAAGTATTCAAAACATAAAACAAATTCCCCATGAAGAGCCAAACGGCAGACTATGAGACCTAACTACAAACTAAATGGACTATCCCTTTAAAACCCTTACAACTATTGTTACAAAAACTGCATAAACTGCTGATATGGGCAAATCCAAAACAAGCTTGCAAACCATCTGTTGCTACAAAAATATTCAACAAGAAACTCACTCGCCCTCTACCTACACCTATGTAAATGCCTTTAACAGGGGAAAAAAACAAAGTGTATGCGAACATTAATAAGATAGAAGCGTTGGTTGACACTCTTTAGAAAATAGTGTTGTAATGTACGTTCATTATGTGTGCAGGTTCCCAATGAACATAGGCTCTGGAGGATAACGATTTAATTTTCACAGTGCTCCCCTCATGAGAAGTCATGTGCTTCATGCATGTGAAAGATAACAAGAATCGGCTTATTTTGGTAAAAAAAAGTTGTCAAAGTTAACACAATCTAATTCAAGGTTTGTATATATCTAATCCTTTTTATTTGTAATTAGTTATAACTCTATCATTTGCATTGGACATTCATCGTACGGAAATACCATTATAACAAGTATGTTGATGCTTGATCTATGAATACTCATGCTATTGAAAGTTGTTGTTTGACAAAACTTGAAATTAATTGTCGATTACATTTAAAATAGGTATAAAACTATATATGTGCTTTTTAACGAGTCCTTGGTATTTAATACAGCTAGCTATTTGATCATCTAATCAATCTTGAGTTGCCGAAGGTTCTTTATAAGTGTACACAACTAGATAATTTTACATATTTATTAGTAGATCAAATTCATAGTACTAGAACTGTTATTACTTTCTACTGCTAAAACAAGATAATTTATAAACACATTTTGTGTATGTGTAGGGCCAACGGCATCCATCTGTTGCTATTGTTGACTACTTGGAGATGTATACTAGGACGATATGGTGTTGTTCGATTATTATTTTTTTACTTTATCTTTGGTTTCTAAGCCTAAACTGAATTCGTAATGTTTTTGTTGTATGTCTCTCGATATGGTTTGCTTTGTGAAATAATTTTTGTGGCTCTTTTTACAGTTTCTAATGTCACAATGCTGAGCTAGATTACATAACTCCTATACCTACATACTCAATATCCATTATTCGAAATCGCTTCGCAAAAAACTATGACCCGCGGCAACGCGCGGGCTATCTTGCTTGTTAGATGATAATAGGTCATTTAATTTTAAATTCTAATTCTAAATTCTAATTCTAATTCTAAATATACTCGAATAAGGCTCAAAACCGGCCCATTTTCTTTTTCCCCCTTTTTAATACCGACACACGGCCCATTTTCTTATTCTTTTTTTTAAAGACCGATAATATCTCACACAATTCGCAGTATACGAGTTCTAGAAGGTTACTGTTGCGCCTGCTACAGTTCATCAGCGACGATCTAATTAGGCTTACACTTTTGCTATCACCTGCTTATTACTGTTTAGCCGATCACTATGGTTGTCACATCCGTACTTTTCCTTTTGAGGAATTTGCAGGTTACGTTGTTTGCATGATTTGTTTTTGCTCCTTATGCTTTTGCATATTATCTTTGTTATATTTGCACGTTCCACCTTATCCTAAATTTGTGTTTGCAGCCACGACGGTGTCCATTCCTGATAGTCTGATTCTATAATTAACGGTGTTGTTTTATTATATTTACATAGCTAAACATATAAAAATTGATTCCGTGTTTCCTACAAGGAACTATGATCATATATGAACAAATATTATTCGTTGAAAATATTATTGATCGGTAATATGCTTATATGTTTCCAGGACGAATTTCTTCATTTATCAGTAATTTTTTTATATGATGTAAGTCGTTGCTAATTAGATTATTTAATAACGTAGAACTTATTGATTGTCAGACCGGGTCCACTTGCTGGAAACGATAACGAGGACCCTTCAAATCAAATTACGAAGCCAACTATAACGATAACAAGGACCCTTCATATCACCAGGTAACTAACATTGGATTAGAGCTGTATGAATTAAACTTTTTTATACCTCTTCCGTATCATTACTATTTATGTTTCTTTCTTTCTCTAATATTTAAAATTTTGCCACTTATCATGTATATTTGAAATGCATTTTCTGTGTGCACAGGTATCTGCAAAGTACGCTGGCGACAAGATACCATAATGTTCTTCTACCAGGTGCAGTGAAATGACATTTGTATACTCACTTTCAGTTTGGTGCTGCCAAGGTACTTTTGAATTCCTGATGGAAAATTTAAATATATATAACTCATTACAACTTCGTTATGAAATCATCAATATCAACAGGCGGTAACAAAAGTGCTCCCTTGATTGAACGGGATATTGAACGGAATGTATTTCCGCGTCCCCACTGATCTCAACGTGATGTTGGAGAAATCTGCTACCTATAATGAAATCAAGGCTGATATAAAGTAAGCATTATGCGCAGCTGTTTACATTTTGTTATTACTTCTAATCCATATAAGATTATGAGAGATGCTGCAACAACATTGTTTCAACAAATTTGCGGATGAGAAAAAAAGACGCTAAACTGTACATAATGTTGAAGATCACAGGCCAGAAATGCTGTAACAACAGGTAGGTATCTTTGGATTCTTTTAGAGATAGCGATGTCGACCCATTTACATATAAACAAGATGATTTGGGCTGTGTTTTGTGTGACTGGTCTGACTGCATCTAAATGTACTGCAACAACATACGATATGCAATTAGGTTTAACGACAACAAACGCGTATTGACCTGACTCAAGTTCTGAAGCCGCAAAGAGTTCATGTACATGTAAGTTACAGTAGTTTTCAGTATTATCTATAAAGATTGTCGACGATTGCATTTGTCCGTATTTCTATTTACAGAAACCATATAGCTTATTAGCGTTGCTAATACAGAGCAACATTTTTATAAAAAAATATACTATCCAGAGATCCAACAATGGTGGATATGTCATATGTATGAATCAACTTGGTGGCCTACAAACTTTATTAATGGCTGAGAAATGGTTTATGTTTTTTGGGATTTTTGTTTCATGCTCATTTCTACTGAGTAAGTTGTTAAAGTTATTATCTTTTATGGTTTTGTTATTTTTGTTTTTTCTTATACTGGAATTGATTCAATAATGGTTAAGAGTTGTTGTACAAACCATTATAAATTAGTAATCAGGTGTGATGGTTTGGTAGCTGTTGCAAATGCTTATAAGTTATAACTAAAAAACCTATTAAAACAAATGAAACACTGGCCCAAAAAACTAACTTCCTAATCAGCCCAAAATGTAACTCGGTAGACTAAAAAAACACGCCCGCCGCAACATGCGGCCGCTTTCCTGCTTGTTAGGTTCATTTATCAAAACTCTTTTTTACTAGTATAAAAAAAGGGTCTTGGCGTAAAGAAAAAGGTCAAATACAACCATTTTCATGAGTTTCCTAACTTGTAATTAGCCCCCTTTATTTCATATGTTGGTCAAACCTCGAAAACTATAAGTTTAACAATCGAACGCAATACCAAAATGAATTTACTTATCAAGCCATTTTTTATTTTTTTTTGAACGGCTGATCATATATAGCAGAAAAGAAAAGGAACTAGCAAGAAGCTAGAAGCCACAAAAGTACTTACAAAAACAAAGAAACGAAAGAAAAAAGGAACAAACACTCGGGACTTTAACTGCGAGGGAGACTAAAGGGATGAAAAAACTTTTGGACAGAGGCCGATCACTCGGTTTTCACTCCGCCAAAAGAAAAACCCCCCACAACGGAGGCCGAGCCACCGGTTTTCACTCCGAGGAGGATTTTGAAGAATCCCCAAACAAGCCCCGACACCACAAACCCCAACTACACTAAAAGCACCCCTAAAAGACATTACAAGGAAATAAGATGTGGGTTTTTCAACCAATCATTCCAACCGAACGAATATTTACTCCTATAGCGACACCAATAGAAAGAGTTACTTGAAACTTCATCGAACAGAAGCGCCTTCACAGGACTCTTGGTATTGAAGAGGATCTTATTTCGGAAACAAACCAACATTCAAATTTTTATTTTTATTTTTTTTTTTTTTTATTTTATTTTTACATTTTTATGTTCTTAAATACCCACCTAGTTACGAAGAAAACGACTTCTAGCTCTTTTTGTTATTTTGAAGAGACGAAGTTTATCAAACCTATCTTTTTCTCCAGTCGTCCAAAAGGATTCCAATCTTCGTCATCCAGTACATCCACCAGCGTGTAATAAGCTTTACCACATCCCTCGCCACCGAACAAGAAAAGAACAAATGAGAAGTCGTTTCCACTCCTTTACCACAGGTTGCGCATAGAATGGAGTCGATGCAAATTCCCCTGCATGAAATATTAAATCTAGTAGGGAGAGAGTTAGTCATAATCTTCCAAGTATGAATGTTAATTTTGATAGGGATGAACTTGTTCCATCTCGTTTTTAGCTCAACATTAGGAAGGAATTTCTTATCAATCAAGTTACGAATCGATGACACCGAAAAATCCCCCGTACTTTCCAATTCCCAAACCCAACGATCATCGTTCGAGCTGAGAACAACACCCTTTAAATCGTCCTCCAACCTGACAAGCTGGTCCAACTCATTACCACCTCTAGGGTTTCTGCGGAATGAGGAACAAATGCTAGAATGAGACAATTTCGTACCAACAGAAATCAGCTTACATGATTCAAGAGCATATAACCGTGAGGTTTTTAGTTTAAGATACCGTCTGCCTGCACACCATTTGTCCTCCCATGTCTGAGTTTCTTCTCCCATTTCAAGCTTAAGATTATTTAATCATAATCATTGCCTTTTGACCCTAAATTATTCACCTCTTGGATAATGCTCGTCCAGCAAGATCTCTGGCCACCTTTTATAAATGTCCCAATCCTACCATCAACTCCATGTAAGGCTTGAATGACTCTAGCCCATAACGTTTCTTTTGAGTATCCTAAACGCCAAACCCATTTTAACAAAAGACCTGTATTCATCGCGGTAATAAGACTCGATATGCCCAACCCTCCTCTATCCCTTGGCAACAAGAGCTTTTTTCCAATTAACCCAAGACGCTTTTTTACTCTTTATATCATGTCCATTAAAAAAATGACTACGAAGAGATTCAATGTAATTCAACACTCCCGCCGAGGCTTTAAATAACGAAAAGTGATATAAAGGAGTAGAACTTAGATTCAGTGTAATTTACTTATCAAGCCATTATTTTCAAAAATGAAATAGAACTTAATATTACGGTGTTACGTTGAATAATGAGTTGATACGATTATCGCTATAATTTTACCTTAAGTACGGTCTCTCTTAACTTAAGTTTCTCGCTTTGCCCCTGCATGTATGCTGGGCTGCAAGTCTTTATTTTTGAGATTCAACGCAGGGATTAAATAGAGTATTAAAGTTTTGTTTGAGGGTACGAAAGAAGTGTCATCGGTTGTTTTGAACACAAACGCGATCACGCAACTGGTTATTCGGAGTGCCAAGACCAAAAGGCAGGTGATCGGGAGGATAAACGATTACTACAGATAGTGATTTTCCTAACGCACTTTGTTGCAGTACACATCAATTCTTTTTTACAAACTAAGGCTTTGTTTGTTTTTTCAATTTCACCTCTTCTAACCTCTTCTCACCTCTTTTGTCTGAAGCGGGAAGAGCTTTTTTGTTTTTTTTTTTGCAGAGAAAAGTGGTAAAAAACTCTTCTAACCTCTTCAAGAATTAAGACAAAAATTTTCACTTCTAACCTCTTCTTATATCTTCTTCTAATACAAACCCTCTTCTTCTCTCTTCTTCTAACACCAACCCTCTTCTTCTAAAAAAAACAAATGGTCTTATTCTTTGTAAATAAAAAGCTTAGATGCACCTCTTCTTTTGCAGACATGGTTTGAAGATAAAGAGGTAAAACGTCTAAAAAAACAAACGAAACCTAAGTTAATGTAGCAAGTAAAATCTCCTTTGTTATAACATGTTACATAAATAAGGGACATGCTTGTGTCGGAAGAGTGGTTGGTTGAATTGTTGGAAAATGAAAGAGTGGTTGGTTGAAAAGAACTGTTAAAAAGGTAAAAAACAAAGAATACAATAACAATACCTATTTGCTATTTTGTGTCGAGTGCCTCTTTTTCATCAGTGAACAATAAACATATAGAGTAAATGTTGGAGTTTACCAAATTTTAAGATTAAAGATAATTCTAAAGTTTAAAAACACAAAGTTAAGTTCTAACGTATGTCACAGTCGGTGACGGAGACAAGAAAATAGTTTGTGGGTGGGCAAAAAATTTTTTTGACAATAGCAACAAAATGTGAAAGAAAAAACTATTATCGAAATGATAAATCGAGTATTGTTACTTAAAGATAAATGATTTATAAAATTTTAAAGTTTTGAAAGTGTGGGCGGGCAATTTGAGTTTTGAGTGGGAAGCACTTTCGAAAAAATATCAAAATTAAAAAAAAGTTTACACTAAATTCTCAAATTTTTCGACGAGCCATGAATACTTTCTTAAATTTGTAATATTTATCATATTTATCATTGTTTTACATAGAAATAACATTATTTACATAAACAAATGTGTTCATTTATTGCTCGTGTGCCACCATGACACACGTTAGAAAAACGCCGTTGCTATGCACGCATAATCGTCTATTAAACCTATATATTCTTCTTCCCCTTTGCGCCCATAGTTTAAAACACACCAACTTTTTCAATATATTACTGTACCTTCTATGAAAACTTATAAATCCTGATCACAATCTGTTCTTCACTTGAAAATCATCGAATTTTTGCACACACTGGTTACATAATTGTAGTTTTCGTTACTTTCATCGGCTCATCGATGTCACATCATGTAGATACACTTGTGTTATATAAAAACGCAAAAACATTATTATTTTTTCCAAGTCTTCGTGATGTGCTCTTTCCTTGAAATTTCTTGATAATAAATCAAACCGTCTTTACATTATTATTTGCTGGTGGTCATTATTTCTTTAGAAGACCTAACCAAAGTACTCATATTCATTAGTATAGTCGTTTTCTAATTTGTGGATATTCATTGGTTATGCCTCGACTGAAACTCAAAAGCTTTTCTAACTTTGTACTAGTAATTAATTATCTATTAAGATTGAGATCCTTCTTTTAAAAACAAAACTTAACTCTTTTAAAAACAAAACCTAAATTTGAAAATAATTTTTCTCCTATCATACACTTTTTCTGAAAATCAACACATATTCTCTCGCATATAAACTTCAACCGACAACCATTTAATTGCGAGCATCTCAAAAAATATGACATACTATTAGAGAACGTGGTACGGATGCGTTATAGCCTGATAACGTGAACTATGGCGCGAGGTCCGTACCTGTGCTCGCGTTATAGAGCTTGTCGTCATACCACCGGCCACATTTTTATGTATACATAGTAATGTTTTTATTTTACTGTCTAACCGAGGTATAGATATTCATTTTATTTTATGTCCCATTTGCGATAAAGAAGTGGAATCGTCTAGCTATCTTTTTTTCTCATGCCAATTTGCGAGAATGATATTTTCTAAGATTGCGTGTTGGTGGGACATAATCAATTCGGAAATCTCTTCGTACGAGGAATGGTTAGTTTGGCTTTTGAATTCTCGTCTTCAGTCTAAACATAAAAAGTTGCTTGAAGGTGTTTGCTACGTTATGTGGTGGTTTCTTTGGAATTTTCGTAACAAGACTCTTTTTTGTGCAACTCTTCCTTCGAAGGCGTTAATTTTTGACGAGATTGTGGCTAAGTCTTTCTTTTGGTGTAAGTATAGAAGTAAGAATTCTTTTAGTTTGGTAGATTGGCTCAAAAATCCGCATCTTATTATTTTGTAATTTCTAGCATCTTACTATTGTGTTTTTTTTTTTAATAAAATTTCCGTCGTTCAAAAAAAAAATTAGAAAAAAAATAAAAAAACTGTGGGGCTAGGGGATCCTATAACTTGAATGGTGAGTGAGTATGTTTTTTTGGTTGAGTTGTAAGTTTTGAGTTATAGAGTGAAAAGCTGAAATGACAACAATTTTTGCTATAACACAGGCTTAGAATTCAGCACTTCACCTAGTGCTGATACACTACAAACATCTGGTTTCTATTTTACACTTTTAGGAAAGAGGAGTGTTAAAGTCTACTCATGTTATACTCGACATGTTATGTTTGTGAGATTTTTTGAGAAATAACAAGTGAGCCAGAATACTTTTGCTAATTTATGAGTATGTCAAATTAAAACATTGTTCTTGGACTGTTATTCTGTTAATATTAACATGCACATCAATCAGAGTAATAAGGTGATGCAATCTCATAAATTGTAAATGCATAAGTAGAAGTAGAACCGAATACTTATTTTAAATAATTCAACTTGTATTCATGAATCAAATTATCAAAATAGTTTATTCATTAACACTTTTTTAAACGGCAACTAACTATCTGACAATATATACACCGTGCTATATTTGTTTAATTAGCGTTCAAGTCACACGCTTGCACAGTTGCACACATGCAAGAAGAAAATCTGTATAGTAAAGATAAGATAAACACACTATAAATAATTAATCGGATCTCTTTACTCTCACAACTACCATATCTTTCTCTTTTGCATTCAGTCTTCCCTGGTGACTTTTGCATTTTGCTACTACCTTAAGAACTAAGAAGGTAACACTCGTACTTAACTTAATCATAATTATATTTGCACCTTTAATATTCCCATTTTAATTTCGATAGTCGTTTTTAACTTTAGTTTCTTTTACTTCTCAAACCATTCATGTACATACCACTCATCGTTTCCCCACACTAGCTAGCTTAGCTTTGTAAAATAATTAGGGGAGAATATGTATAATCTTGCTTCCGACTTTAAAGTAATAATTATTCGAAAATGGTAACTTATAAATGTATAAAGATTAATTAGGTAAGTGACACTCTAAAGGACTTGAGTGAAAAAAAATTAGTACAGTATGTTAATGATACTTAAGAGAAATTTGTTTAAATTATAAGGGATGTTAAAGATTAGGTAAGTGACACTGACTTGAGTGAAAAAATTAGTACAGTACAGTATGTTAAAGATTAGGTAAGTGACTCTCCAAAGGACTTGCATTTTGCTACTATCTTAAGAACTAAGAAGGTAACACTCGTACTTAATGATACTTAAGAGAAATTTGTCAGAAATGTTTCGATTAGTGACTATGCAAATGCAATAACGTCAAACTATTTTTTTAACGGTTATATTGGGCATGCAACGGTTATTTTACATCAAAATAATTTTTGGCAGTAAAACATGCAAGACTTGTATGGATAATAATAAGCAAAACTTTGAAGAACATTGCATTTCGTATTTACTCGGATGAAGTTACTTTAGAAAACAGTGAATTTCTTGACAGGATTATTTATTTGACTATCGAGTTCACTATTTTTCTGTTAACTGTTTTATATGCTTACAAAAGTTAACATATCGATGGTTCTTTGTAGCTTATCTGTCTTTAGGGTTAAGTTCAGATTGTTAAGTCGAAAACGAAGTTTTGAGGTACAACTCGTTCGCTTTCTTTGCTACTATTGTTAACTCAAACATTTCGTGCTTCTTATTGAGTAATTAGGGCTAGGGTAATTATTAGATAAGCTACATGTTTCAAAATCTGGAAACCAGTTGGGCTAACCCGTTCGGCGGTTCCAAATTTTGAGTCTTTTTTCACTGGTTCTAATCATGAAGTTTATAAAACACAACACGTTAAAAAGTGAGTACGTAGTCAGATGCAAAAATGGCCGTAAGTTCGTATATATGAATCCAACACAAAACAACGAGAAATGTATGTGTGAAACTCATGCCACACAAGAAGAATCCATGTTCCTATTGTAAAAATGAAGTTTACAAATATGGAAACCCACAAATAAAGATAACAAAACTTTTGATGTTTTCTCGAACTATATATTCACAAGCATGCCTATTTTCAAGAAGGAATTTTGCTTACTCGTGTACCCATTAAACACACATTAACTCATTAAGGGTCATTTAATGAGCTTGTATTGTTCCTTTATATTGCAAAATCAGTGTCGTAGATGAGCTAGTTGATATATCGTAAGTATATAGCTAAACATCAGGATAAAGATATATCGTAAGTATATAGCTTTTAGTTGTTTTATAAGCTCTTCATTACTCTCAACAAATATTTAGAACATAATTTCATATATCATTAACATTTTGATCTTAGAAGCAAATTTTAAGGCACCAAAATATACAAAGAGATATATATATTTTGAGGCCCCTAAAACTTTGAGGCCCTGTACGATCGCACACCTTACTGTGCAAAATACATTAAAATGCATGAGCTGAAACTAAAATCTGCTATAATTAGATGAAAATTTTAAGTTTATGATAAACGTTTCCATGTTATTACTCTGTGCCCGGCGAGTGGGCACGTGTAAACAAAACTCTGTTAGTAACAAAAACGTGTTTACATGCGTGATTGGATTCCCACCCAATATTGCTTGTCTAGCGGAACAGACCCCCAAAAATGACTAGGAGTGCTCTAATTAAACAACAAAACATCAAAGCGAAACGTCCCCTGTATAAAAAAAAAAAGTTTAATGACGTACAATGATTCCTACTCAATAGAGTAGTTCTATTGTTGGAGTTGCTTAGAGCACAAAGTGGCCACAAGCTATATGCTCGTGTTACAGGAAAAAAAATTGTTTATCAGTACTTTTCTTCTGTAAATTAATAATAAATTACTCTCCTTCTAATGCTAAAGGGAGTGGTCACAGGCTAAAAGTGGAGTTAGAGTACACCACCCATGGACCTCACATTTTTTAATTCTTTATCATTTATTCACATAAAACAACACTATTAAACTAAAATTAAAATTCTATTAATAAAAAAAATATATAAAATAAATAAAAAGACATAAAAATAAAAGTACATCGGAGTCCACTATCCCATCAACATCTTCTTAAAACGCTTTTTTTGAGTTTGAAGGTAGAAATAAGAGAAATATTCCTTGGTTTAGAGGTAGAAATGAAGGTAAAAGCGTGTAAATATTAGAAGATTATTAGGGTATTTTTAAGATTTTTAAAAGGTAAAAGATTAGAAAAATAAACATTTAATTCAAAAAACGGCTACCAATCCCTTTTTTATCCATTACATAACGTCTAGATTTGAGGAAAAAAGAAAGAAAAAAATACGTATAACACGGCTCGTCAGGACGACGCCAGAACCTATGGCGCGACTCGCGATGTTGCCCATGTGTTATAAACTTGCGTTACGTGAGCCTTTCCAGCCACCCTTATAGCTTAGTAGTTGTGTCATATTGATACACTGTTATTTACGAGGGAAATGGTGTATTTAAACACATGATATGTGTATCATATAACAGTAAACTTACACAAGTAAATTGTAGCACCGGTAATTTTATTTTATTTTAAACGGCAACTAATGATGTCACAATATTTACATCGAGACTATCTTACACGTCTTAAGCAGTAAGTGAACTCAGAACCATTTGGTTGAGAACTTCTCACACAACAAAAAGTATCATTGAAACACAAGCCTCTTAGTAGCACCAATTCGATAATGATACGTCATAAAGTAACGCTTAACCATATGACGTAACACTAACTTCGAAAATCGAAAAGTTATAAACAATTAAATGTGATCAGTCACACATACGATAACTGGCTATCTCGCAATAAATATGTCACAAATCTATGTCATAAGTCTTAAGTAGGACGTAAACCCAGAACATATGATTGAGTAGTTTCTTGCACAATATAACTACCACTAAAACACAAGCTTTTGGACACGTACTTTATTGTCATCAAACAAAAACATATATACGATGAAAAAACAATGTGGTTGCTCAATTAACTTCATACACTTAACTTGCCTTTATTTGCACGTCAGTGAGTCAGTCTATATGTCAATATCATGATGCAACGTGATAGTTAAGTCATAATCATCAATGAATGAAAGAACTTCATGGAAATTACTTGGAAATTTCTATTGTGTGTCTTATGCAATCCATTATCTTAAAGTTTTTTTGTGATTGTAGCAAAACTCCAAAAACATATATACCACCAAAACACAAGCTTATCGTCAGAATATATCTTCACTGGACTTTTTTATTGTCAGCATACTAAAAGCAGGTATTGAGGGTGAGGGCTATGAAGAAGACAAAGGTGTTTTTGCCTGATAATTTAGGCATTATATTAAATTGACTTTATTTGCACTATTGGCGGAGGGGGGTCGGTGGATATGTTCTATTATCATGATGCAATAGTATTTAGGGTTATTTTTTCGATGCGAAGGAATTTATAAGTATAGGTGGATGTTAGGTGGGGATATGTGATGTTTGTGTTGTATTATATATATTATTATAATAGTCTAGATAGATTGTATTAATAGTTTATAAATTATTTATTGTTTGTGGTATTGTGGGGTATAGAGGGTTGTGGGGCCTCCACGACTTATTTTAAATTGGGGTCGGTATAATATTTATATAAATCTTGGTACGCAATCTTCATGTCGAAACATCTAAGATAAAACATAAACACGTAAATAATGTCGTATTGCCGATGTTAGGGAGTTTGGCCTTTTAAAACAAGCTAGCTTATAAATTAGCTGAGATTTTATCACATATGGGCATCACTTATTATTATAAAGTTATACATAGACATATGGTTTATGTATCATAGAAAAATGTAATGCTATTTTGTATTTTGGCTTGTCCAAAGTGAAGTGATTTTTTTTTCTAATAGAAAGTATCCAAAGTTACAAGTATTGTCAACTATTTATAAAATATTAGTAAGGTCACTCAAGTTCATAAACCTTTGAGCATTGTCAAATCCTCTTACAAAATCATCTTACATATCCTTCTACACACACAATAATATAATATATAATTTTTCTATTTATTCTCTCTCTAAATTCAAACCGTCAGTTCCGGCATTTGTCAGGATTTTATGTGTGAAAAAATTTGTAAGATGTTTTTTAGGAGTAAATAGCATTTTTGTAAACCTTTTAATGCTTGATAAATTTTTGTTTTGAATATCCAAAGACTACTGCTAAAAAAATACATTTGAAACTTCGAACTTCTGAAGACTCGACTTGGATGCTACAGAAATCAAGAGCAATCTGCTTATTAATACAAGCCCAATATTAAGTACGTGTTTTTGTGGGCTAACTAGATTAGAGTTGTATGAACCAACCCAGAATAAAATTTATTACGTGTGATTTAAGGAGTTTTGAAACCGTGTTTAGCGGCGGTGCGTTTGATAGTTGTCGATAAAAGATTATAGATCGGGTTGCGTTAGTAAACCGAGTTTTAAAAAACGTTTCGTAACCGGGCCACACATATAGGCCAAGCGCGAGCCCAAGCTATAGCTAAATCGCGAGCCTAAGCCCAAGCGCGAGCCCATGCTATAGCTAAATCGCGAGCTAAGCCCAAGCGCGTGCGGTGAGCCCAAGCCCAAGCGGGTGCCCAAGTGCCCGATGATTGTACTGTATAGATAATAGAGATTTAAGTCAACTAAAATAATAAAATTTTAAGCTCATACAATGATGTGAATTTTATATTTATTAATCGAGGGTTTAAAATAACCCTTGAACTATTTAATGTTCTAACAAACACTAAAAATTTAAAACAAAGTCTCATTGTATAGTTGAATTTGATTTGCCTAACTGTATTATTCATTTTGTTAGAAATGTGATTTGCACACATAGTATCATCATACAATTTGTTAAGGCAGAGTAGAAATATTATACAAATGCATGTCTTGGTGTGTAATTATCAAAAGGTTTTTTCTAACTTTGGTCCACAGCCTGCGTGTCACCATTTGAATGGCCAGCCATCATTAAATGGTCTCCATATCAGGTCTCGTGTTTATTGATTGGCCACTCAGAAGATAACACACAGACAACGGACCTTCTTTAACTTGTGCCCTTAAAACGCAACTTAGAATAATCCTAATCAAAATCATGTGTGTTCAATTCATTTGTTATCCTTTTGAATTATTTCCCCACATTTATTTAACTAATAATCAAGACTCAAGAGTGAAACATTTGAAATATGTTTTTAAAAATATATATGAAAGAGTGATTTGAAGGAAAACGACGTGAAAGGGTGATGTTTGTCAATTAGTAACTTTACTTCTAATCCAAGTTATCTTTATTTATAAGAAGAATAAATCTAGCTCTTGCGAGATATAAGAATAATTTGAATAAGTATCGCATCGAGTATCTTATTTGATCCCTTTTCATAGTCGTAATTGCACGTAACGCGTAGGAAAAAACACGATATTCCTTAACACCTTGCCGGATTTGAATAAGTACTATATCGACTGTCTTATTCAATCTCTTTTCATAGTTGTAATTGCATGTAACGCGTAAGAAAAAACATGAGATTCGTTAATACGTTGCTCGACTTGGAATAGTGCTAATGTCTCTTGAATATTTCATTTTTTGATGATTTTTCTTGCGAGTATAACCCTTTAGATTCTTCTATATGTGTGAATCACATTGATTCCCTTTAGCTTTTTGTTCACAGGATTGACACAGTTCTTGTCGATCATATGTCTCTAAAACGCGTAAATAAAGCAAATAGACATACAATCTGTCGTTCATAATGTTTTTTTCCAATAGCTTGTGAAACATATTTTAATATTGGAAAAAGAATGTTTAATTTAGTTTTATAAATGGTGGATGGCCTCAACTCAAAATCAAATCTCAAAGAGTCAAAGGTTCGGATTACTGAATTAGGTATGTCATAGTCTTTGAAAAAAGTTCAACATAAATCACGAAAAATGCAAAAATAAAAGTTAATATCAACACTCTTTTGTGAATGGTCACAGCAAATATGTGAGGATTCATGCAATTATACTCACATGAAAACAGGGAAAGTGTTTTGTCATTTAATGCAACATTGAATGTCACATGAGAATATCATGGATATAATGGTCAACTAACATGATCATTTTTCATGTCCACTAACCTAAAACAGAATAACGTAGCACGGGGAGCGGTCGTGCCAAACTTCTCGTGTCATAGAGAAAAAGTGGTGTCACGTCAGCAAAATGGTGTTTAGCACCAGAATTGCTATGGCACCAGAATTCAGCGGCATTGGTCTGGTGCCTGGTGCCAAACTAAATTTTTTTTTTAATTAAAAAACTTATAAAACTTAAATTAAATAATAAAACATTACATAAAACTAAACATTAAAAAATTAAATATCATAAAACTTAAACATTACATAAAAACTTAAACATTACATAAAAACTTAAATATCATAAAACTTAAACATTACATAAAAACACAAACTATTGATTATTCCATAGATGTTCGACAAGGTCTTGTCGAAGATCGATGTGCGTTTTCCTATCGCGAAGTTCTTTTGCCTTCCTAACATGTAAATCACATCTTTCGACCCAGCTTCTAACCATGTTCGGTTCTGGACTCACGAGCATATGATTAAGGTTAACTTCAAATCCCTCGTTTTCCAATATCATGTTATGTAAAATTATACAACAATACATGATTCTCTTGAGGTTGTTGATTTGCATTGCACGCGCGGGTTGTCGTATAATACCCCAACGACCTTGTAGGACTCCGAATGCCCGTTCAATATCTTTTCTTGCAGCTTCTTGAACTGTTTTAAACTTAAAGGTCTTGGCATCCCTTGTAACAGAAAACGTTTTGACAAACGTAGACCATTCCGGATAAATACCGTCGGCTAAATAGTAACATTTCCTGTATGTATGCCCGTTTACTATAAACGGACATTCTGGAGCTATATCAGCAATTTCATCATCAAATAATGGGGAACCATATAACACATTTAAATCATTATTCGCCCCAGGAACCTCAAAATATGCATGCCAAATCCACAATCTTTGATCCGCAACAACTTCTAACATAAGAGTTGGGTATTTATGATCCCTTCTTTTGAACTGCCCATGTAATGACTTTGGGCAGTTTTTCCAATCCCAATGCATACAATCAATACTCCCGAGCATTCCCGGGAGTCCATGTTTTTCTTCGTGCAGTGCCGTACGCCAGTTGGCGTATGGCGGATGTGCACTTTAAAATAGGATCAATACTCTTACGACCGGTCGCATCGAGCCGTGAGCTAAAATAAGTAAAGTACTCGGGAATAGGCTGAACATCATAACTTAAGATATCGTTGACTATTTTATTAAAAAGTGTAGAGCTCATACGATACCTTCGCCTAAACGTTTCTTCCGGATATTTAGGCTCGTACTCGTCGTCGCCAAAATAGTCGTCGATTAGCCTTTCTTCCGCCTCTTCTCGTTCACGATATATGTATCTCCTCCTCCTAATAGGACCGGAACTCGAACCCCCGGCTTCTTGCTCACACAAACTCATATAATGTTGATACGACTCGTAATCTCGCATATAGCGATCATAGTCGGGTTGAAAGAAAGCATCATAATGATCGTATGTGTTGGTTGTGTCGAAATCGTTGAGATTATTTGGATCCATATTTCAAAGAAAAATGAGAAGTATTGATGTAGAATATATATAGAAATTGTGTGTGAAGTTATAAAATATAAAGGGGGTATTTATAGGATTTTAAAGGGGTAAAAATAGGGTTTTGGGGGTATTTTTTTCAAAAACCCGCTCCCCCCAACGGATACTTTTTCAAAAAAAAAAATCTTTCGCGTGGGCTGTTAGCCACGGCGCGAGAGACCTTGGCGCGAACCACGGAGTGGTGCGCCATGGCTCAATCTCACGCCATAGCTTGGCACGAACCCATGGCACGACCACTCCCTTCCCTCAAGTTCATAAGCCAACTTCTTTTGTTGTATGAATTTACTAAGTTGAGTTTATAGTGTTACTACGTACAATCTTTGATAAGCTTAATTATAATTAAGTCAAGAAAGTGAACTTACAAACTTTTGAAAGTATGATAAGCTCAAAACCCGGTATATGAAATAACACAAACAAGCTCTCAGTCTATACATGTTAAAAGACTTAAAGTTGGATTAGTTGATTGTTAAATTAATTTAAGTGATAGAAAATGTAAGTTGCATCTCATATATGTTACTTGTAACTATTAAATATTCAAATTAATAGTTTCCACTTTGGTAATCATGTCATCACATAAATAATGCATCTTTAACTTTAAATACTTAGATAACTTCTTAAATTAAGATAGAACGTGATATGTCTTTTGACTTCCTTTCCCAAATTGACATTAGTTATTGATAAGATTATCTTGTTCATATATTTAAAAATTGACATACATATCTATACAAACTGGTTTATTACAAAACTATAATTCTTGTTATATTAAATCAACATGATTAGTATTGTTTGATAGATTTAATACAAAGAAAAGACTTGCCGCATATTTACTTTTCTCAAGTTAGATACAGCGCGGGGGGATTTAAATTCATCATTGAAAAGAGTTTATTTAAAGTATATGTGTAATGATTTTAGCGTGATCCATCTATTGAAAATATAATCTTATTTTGAAAGATATAAGTTGGGGGATTACAACAATATAATCTTATTTTGGAAGATATAAGTTGAGGGACTTACTTTGTAATTTGTGTATTTTCAGTTAAGGCTAATCAAAAGGTTTTGGAGCAATATGACAAGCTGAAACGAGTTGGGGGAGGGGGGTGTTCTTCTAGCAAGTTGGCAAACTTTCAAAGCCTGTTTATATAAGCATAAGGTTATGACTCATTCACTCATAACCCTAATCTCTGTTTCCCTCTCTACAAATTCACACTCTTTTTTTTCTTCTAAAAAGTTGTATTCGATCTTGATTGTTGTTTGTAATTGGGCTATTATCAATTTAGATAATAGAATCACAATAGAGTAGCTGGAGTGATTTAAGTTGTTTATGTTTAGTTGATTAAGATCAGTTTCTTATGATCTTGTTAGTATAGTTTTGTATTGATCTTGAATTGAGATTCAAGATCCTTTGGTTACTATTTTTCATAATTTGTTCATGGCACCAAAGCAAGGTTTTCTTTTTTGCTCTGATTTGGTTTTATAAAAATTAGGATTTTTTAAAATTTTAGATTTTTTTAATTTTGAAAACGTTCTTGGTCAATTATCTGTTGTTAATTGATAGATCTGGTTTTGATTTGGTTAAATTGAAAGTTTTTGAGAAAACGTCAAATTTATAAAAAAAAATAGGGTTTCGAAAAATTTAGGGTTTTTGTTCTTATAAGGCTTCTTGTGTGCAATTAACTATTATTAATTGAGTATCTTGGTGATCTACTTGGTTCTTGGAAAGTTTGAGGTAAAACGCATAATTCTTGAAATTTAGGTTTGTCTGGCGATTCTTGTGGAATTAAAGGTTTTGGGTTCTTGTTATTCCTTTGATTAAGTAAATCAAAAGGTAATAAGGAAGTCTTCTACTGAATTTTTGATGATTGTGCTCTGGAACACCATTTACACTCTCTTTTTAATTATGTCTTGCATTTCTTGCATTAGACTGTTGGAGGATAGGTTGGGACACTATTGAGAAGTTTGTGGTTTTGATTGAAGGATTATCTATTATTTGTAGCGTTGATGAGTATTCTTGATTGTTTCAATAAGTTTATTTGCCCTTGACTTACCACTTTAGTGGCAAGGAAGCCTAGGAACTTCTAGACTTGTTCTTTTTGTGGTTCTTTCATTTATGTTTTAGTCATTTTTATTGTTGTTCTTTTTTATCTGTCATCATGTCTTTGCATGGTTATACTCATGATGAGTATGAGAATTATGTACATTCTGATGTTGATAACGTCACCTTACTAAGTACATTAGACTTAAGTCAGCCATTACATTTGTATCTGAATGACTTTGCTGCATTAACAGTTATGTCTGTAAAACTAAAAAGAAATTATCAAGTGTGGTATCGTGCTATGCTTCTTGCTTTAGAGGGAAAAAATAAAACTTGTTTTTATTGATGGAACTTGTAGAAGGTCTTATATTGATGAAGTTTTAGACAGACAATGGGACCAGTCTAATGCAATTATTTTAGGTTGGATTCTAAATTCTATATCTGAGGAACTTTATCTTTGTCAGATTTTTTCTAAAAGGGCTTCACATGTTTGGGAGGAATTAAAAGAAACTTATGATAAGGTTGATGGGTCTGTGACTTTTAATTTGCATCATAAAATAAACTCAATAAGTTAAAATGGGTAATCTATTGCTGATTATTATAATAAACTGAATGCTCCGTGGAAGCAGTTTGATGCTTTAGTGCAATTACCTAGATGTACTTGTCATGTTGTCTAGACTTTAAAAAGCATAATCAACTAATGAAACTAATGCAGTTTTTTTATAGGATTAGATGATTCATACATGCAAATTAGAAGCATAATTCTCTTTAGAGAACCTTTACTTGATGTCAAAAATGCTTATGTTATCAGTTTTAATGATGAATCTCACAAGATTGTTATTTCTGGTAGTAATTTTGGTACCTCTCAGAGGTCTCAAAAGTCTGCATTCTCCGCTAATGTTCCTAGACCACCTACTGTGACTGGACCAAATGATATTTGGAATAGAAGGACTGTTGGGGGTCCTGTTTTGGTATGTGAAAATTGTGGGTTTAATAGTCATACTGTTGCTACTCTGATAGATGTTTCAAGTTAATTGGTTACCCTGATGATTTTGAAAAAAAAAAGACTGGACAAAATTTTAAAGGGGAAACGTTTCTGACAATTCTGTTAGGTCCAGTTCTTCACCTGGTTTTTCTGATGAACAATTATCAACTCTTATTTCTATTATCAAGGACAATTTTATTAATAGAAAAGGCGTGCATGCCAATATGACAGGTACAGTTCTTAATTTAAGCAAGTTTTTAAACAAAATCTTCAATAGATTATTTTGTTTAAACAATATGATTCATTCTAAACTTGAGACTAAGGGTTTGATCACAGATTATGGGTCAAACCAACACATGACATATACTGATAAATTTCTTGTTAACGTTATTAACGCTTCTCACTTAAAAATCAAAGTGTCACATCCTAATGGAACTTAGGCTTATATAACTAAGATTGAGAATATGCCTTTAACTGATTATTTGAATTTGTTTGATGTGTTGGTGGTGCCTGAATATTGTGTTAGTCTTATGTTTGTTCATAAGGTTACTAGAGATAGTAAATTGATAATTGCTTTTGATTGAGTTAATTGCTATATCTTAAATCATGATTTGAGAGCAGGGAAAATATTAGGGACTGATATACAATCTGATGGTTTATACTATTTTGATGGAAATCAAGATAGAGGACTTGAAAGTTTTGTTATTAATAATGTCTGTTTTTTTTGTCTAAATACACTTGGCATTGCAGACTTAGTCATCCTGCTGACCAAGTTCTAGATGTTTTAAAACCAAATTTGTTATTTGAAAATAATAAATCCAACATTGTTTGTGACATCCGTCAAAGGGCTAATTAAACCAGGGAACCATTTCCTCTTAGTGATCATGTATCTACAAAAATTGGCGAACTTGTTCATTTTAATATGTGGGGACCGTATAAGGTCACTAGCAGGGATGTTTTATGTATTTTCTCACTGTGGTTAATAGTTTTTCAAGGACTGTTTGGGTATATCTTCTTAAAAATAAAACTGAGGTTTATGAATCTATACTGGTTTTTTACAATCATATTAAAACTCAATTTGATAAACAAGTCAAAGTTTTTAGGAGTGATAGTGAGAACGAATTTGTTAATCAAAAGTTTACTGTATTTTGTTAAAGTCATGGCATTGTGCGTCAGGCATCATGTAGTTATACCCCTCAACAAAATGGGATTGTTGAAAGGATGCATAAGCACCTTCTTAATGTTGCTAGATCCCTAATGTTTCAGGGAGGGTTACCTTTGAATATGTGAACTAAATTATTGTAATTGCTACTTATTTGATTAATAGATTACCCTACCTCTATGCTGAATGGAAATTCTCATTTTGACCTAGTTTATAATAAGCCTTATTCTCTCAAACATATAAGATCATTTGATTGTATTGCTTATGCTACTATCTTAAACAGTCATGATAAACTTAGAACTAGATATGAAAAGTATGGCTTAATTGGTTATTTAAATTTTTAGAAAAGTTACAAATTGTATAGTCTTGATAAAAACAGGTTGTTTGTTCTAGGGATGTTAAGTTTTTTCAGGATGTCTTTCTTTTAAACAAGTTTTAAAAAAAACCTAATAAGCAGTTTGTTCAAGACTTAACACATTTGAAAATTTTCAATTCTGACTACTTTGATGATCTTCCTAAAATGCTCAATGACAAGGAGGGAAGGAACCCCAACCCTAATAGGTAGGGCAGTCCTCCTCCTCACTTTGGTAGTACTTTTGAGCCCTTAATGAGAATGATGGAAAGCATTCTCAAGGCCAAATTACAACTGCCAGTGCGGGTGAGAGGTCTACAAACCTTGAGGATGTTCAAAATAATGAAAATTTTAAGGGTATTGAGTCTTTGACACAGCCTCAGGAAGATGCCCATCAAAATATTGCAGATACTCAACCTGTTAAAAGATCTTCTAGACCTTCAGAATTTCCAAGAAATTTTAATGACTTTATTGTTGATTCAAAGATTAAGTATGGTCTGGAAAAGTTTGTTCATTACACAAATTTTAAAAATGACATATGTGAGGCTTCATATTAACTTGTACACATGGTTCTTATGGCATAGCACATACCTTATTATCTCAACTTCAATCCATAAACATTGATCTAAATAATACATGTACACATGTAAGTTGATCTGAATAACTATATACAGTAGATAACAACTCAATATCCTACTAAAAGAAATACTAGCATCGTACCCGCGTAAAACAGCAGGTTCAGAGGTGAATAATGTTAAGCGATTTATGATTTTATGTTTTTTTGCGAACATTGTTTAACAATTTTCTATAATGGATGATTGTTGAAAATATAGTCTCAACACTTGGTAAATAACTTGAGGGACTAATGTTGTCATGTTTCCTTTCTTGTTTTTATAGCTTTTCAGGTTCAGGAAGAGTTTGGATGTTAAATGAAAGTTAGAGGGTTGATTCTGCCATTGTGCCAATTCCTTACAGCTGGGTCAAGGGCTATAAAATAACCCTTGACCAACCTTTTCTTGTTAACTATGTATCTTTTTCTCTCTCTAAAATCGATTCTTTCTTGTAACCCTAATTTGTTATAAATCATCTTGATCTAGTTTTATTGTTTTTGATCATTGTAATAGAACAATTATCATTTTAGATTATTCTAGACATCACACCTGAGTAGAATAGTGTTGCGGGTTCTGCGTTATTTGTTTACTATAACTGATTGAGATCAGTTCTTGTTATTTTTTGTAATTCAAATTGAGATTTAGGTTTAATAAATTGATCAGATTATATTTTACTACATGGCATCAGAGCCCAGGTTGCTCTAAAATCGATTTCTAAAAAATTAGAGTTAGATAAAAAAAAATTAGGGTTTTTAAAATTAATTAGTTATTTTTCAATTAAAGAGGTTATCGTTATAGATATGTGATTTATTTTACAATTCTATAATTTTTTTGTAAAATGCCTAATTTTTGAAAAAATTAGGGTTTGGTATATTTGAGGGTTGTGCTCTCTACTGATTCTGGTGTTGATTAGGATTGTTTAATCAACATAATTGAAGTTTTTGATTGATCTTGGAAGTTCTTGGTGGTTTATCTAATTTTGAGAAATTAGGGTTTTGGATCTTGGTTTCTGGGTTATTGGATTGTTGTTGTTAATCTGCTATTTCTCTTGACTAAGTGAATCAAGAGAGTAGTCAGATTGGTTTTCCGCTGCTTGTTCTTTATAGCTCTGTAACACCTCTCTACTCTCTATCTTTAATTTATGTTCTTTATTTCTTGCATTAGATTGTTGAAGGATAGGTAGAGGCACTATTGTGAAGTTGATTGATTGGTGGGGAGTTATTTGAGTTGTTTATTATTGTTTATTTCCGTTGTGTCTGTCAGCCCTTGATCTACCACCTTGAGTGGTGTGAAAGCCTGGGAACTTCTTTCTTCTCTTGTCTCTGATTGTTTTTTGTTTTATTTGTGGTAATCATGTCTGTTCATAGAGAGTCTGATGATGGTTTTTGTGGAAAACTAGAATGGGGTTGAATAGTTTACCGATTAAATGTAAGTTTTAAAATTATAGATCGAGTTTATGTGAAGTTAATGATATTGATTGATTTATACAATAAGGAATATATATAAAGTACAAGTAAAGTAAAACTAGAGGTAGAAGAAATAGAACCGGGACACAAGTATTTATAGTGGTTTGGCTACAAGGACACCTTCCTTGCCCTACTCCACTCCCCGAGTCACCTACTCGAGAGTTCTTAAAACACTAGTCACTAATCTTCTTTATCCAGCGAAGAAGCCTCACAATGTTGCTTACACTTTTTCCGGTACAAAGCTAAATATCAGGTTCTAACAAAGGTAGGACCAACCCAATGCTATCAACTCTTTTTACAAGAATGAAGGATGAAAAGTACAATGTATGAATGATCTATAAGAATCAACAAGGTGATCTTGGAATGATGTTGGAGACTAGCAACAAAGTGATTTGAGCTTGACCGTCTCGTATGCAACGTCAGTAATTTCTTCTAACAAGAGAATTACCTACAATTACAAATGATGTATGAAACTAACTAGATCTGAAAATAAGTGAGAGAGATCAGATTATAAGAGAGATGTGAGAATAATGGGTGAGAAAAACATGAAAAATAGCTTGCTATTTATAGGCAAATTCTTGCACTGTCCACCGGTTCCCATGGTACCTTTGTGAAAAAGTATCGGCCAGTGTAAACACAGGGTACCAGGTGCTCACAGTGTAAATCTAAATTTTGAAGCCCAAATCTCCCAAAATCTTGTGTAATCTTCCAAGATTTTGTGTAATCTTGTAAGATATGGAGAGATCATGTTGATGTCATGCATGATGTAAAAATGTAAATAAAATTTACATAACTTAAAAATAAAAGTCTTTGTAACTTTGAATAATATGTATTTTGTGATGTGTGATATATAAAATGTTAGAAATACTATTTGTATAAAACTTACATAATTTTATTTTTTACTTCTAATGATTTTATGTTTGTCATCGACAAAACGTAAGAGGATCGTCAAATAGAAAGAAACGTTTTTACGGCTTATTTGTATTAAAAATCTCCCCTTTTTTGTTGATGACAAAACATAAATTTATTTGAAGTAAAGAGTAAAATGTATAAGTTTTAAATTGGAGTATTTTACTTCCTTTTCCCCTTTTTTGTCGTAACAAAAAAAGCGTCAAAGAAAAACTAACCAAAGATGCAACAATGTAAGCGATATGTATGAGTATTGATTCGAAGAGAATCAAATTCAATAATACGATTGAGAGTCGATCTGAAGAGAATCGAATGTAATGATGAGAATTGATCCGGAGAAAATCGAATGCAATACTCCTCCTTGACGAAAACCCCCCTAAATGAGGGTGTCAAGGTATCCAAGTGGATTCAATGCTACAAAATAAAGTGTTAGTGATTTCAATAACATAAATACAAGATCCCCCTTGCTTTGAGAGTACATAAAAAAATATTTGGACAGGCCACTGTTTGCCCGGTTCCGACGAAACCTTTTCAAAAGGGTAGCGCCCTTCTTTAACGAAGGGTACCGGGCCCTATGAAGAAAGTCAGATTTAACTTTTTGAGGTGGGTTAGTACATACACAATAATGATATGATAAATAATAAAATGTATAATCACAAGGCACAACATAACCAAGTATAGAACATATAATCCTTGTAATAAAATGATCAACTATTTTAGTGACATTATGTCACTTACAAAAATAGGTAAAACTAAGAACAAGGAAATGTTCTTATTAAACTAAAAACTAAAAATTAAAAAGTAAAATATTTTTATTTTCTTCACCAAAATATCCTATGGAAAATTTTGGTGGGTGAGGGTGGTGAGGCGCTCGAGAATGTGATTGAGGATGAACCTCATTTCATCGCATAGGTCATTGACGATCATTTGTGTCCTTTGACAATGCTCACAAAACATCTCATGAGTGAGCGGAGGAAAAGCATCGTTTGACCACATTGGTTGAGAGTGTGGCGCAAGTTGTGGTGGTAAAGGTGGCAAAGGCTGTTCTATCTCCGTGACTTCGAGAACCGATGGAGGATGGTTTGCCAAACGTTCAATGGAGTTGAACGTGGGTTGAAGAGGAGGAGGATTAGTGGTCCTTGGAGGAAGATCTACGAGGGAGTCGAAGAATTGATGAGGAGATTGAAACGCCCTTTTTCCGACTCTAAATTCGACCAAAAATTAAAAACTTTGCTCAAACGCATGTCTCAGAAATGACCTTCTGTCATTCTTTTATAAACTGACCAAAATCAATTACCATTCACTTCTTGAAAGTATCTTTATATGAAAGTAGACTCGAATACCTTCGAAATGGCGATCTCTTCTCGACACACACCAAAAATCTAGTACAACAAACGCCATTTGCGCACACACAACGCATGATCTCATCACCAAAATCGACCCATCTTACGCGCGTCCATACTCTTCTACTTCCCTCATAACACACCTTACCCACACACCCACTCAATCCACCATCTCCCACTTTCTACTTCGCCACCAACCGAGCATATTACTAACACCAACTTAACGTCCAAGCACCTCCGAATACCTTCGCCAATACTGGCCGCGCTGGTGCACACATTCTAAACTCCCCCTACGGCCATCTATCTTCCCACACACCAAAACATCTTCCAACACACAGTTTCGACAACATCTGGCGTGCACTCATCCAATCATCACACCAGCCTCCAGCGCGAGCACGCACCTGGCAACCACCCGCTACGCTGCGCGCGCCGCACCGCGTGCGGCAAAAACTCACGAAAACAAGCCACTTCTTGTCTCGAGCACACAAACACAGACCACAGAGCCCAGGAACCAGCGGCTAGATGAGCAGCCTTGTGGCAAAACAGCCACGCCGGGCGGCTGCTTATTTCTGGTCACCCAAAACACATTTTTTGACACTTTTTCCGGAAAACTAACTTCTCGAACTTGACATTTCGCGAAACTTTCCAGAATTCATTAAAACAACATAATACATCATTTCCACAATCATTTGTGGTCTAAACGACCCATGAACACATAGTTTACGAGGTTTTCCAAACACCCGTTTTGACCCGTTTCACATAAAATACTTTAATGACATACATAACCATTATTCCATTATAAAGACCTGAACTTAAACGCATTAACAAGACATCTATGCCTTAATCCAAGCATTACTTCTTTACATTAAACCTATAAAACGTTAAACAACTAAACCGTAAGCACGAGGCTTAGTAAGTAAACGACAACAACATGTTACCATACTTCATTTCCACATCTATACAACAATAATATCAACATTAATTTTACAAGAACATTCATTCCATTACTTACACAATCCACTTAATCATCACTCTAAAATCACCTTCCTAGTTAGTTATGCCAAACTAACTTTATGTGCTATCTACTAACACATTGAGATCAATCATTATAGCCTTAACAAATAAGCCACATAATACATAATGTGAATAAATCCATATAATAGCATATTATGACCGGTTTACTTACCTTGAATCCATGCTAATAAAATAAAGCATCCTCACCATCATTACTTGACTCCTAGTCAATACTCATCATAAGCCATAAACAATCTCATTAAGCCAAAACAAGGGTTTATAAAACCCATCTACATATCCTTAACCATTAATTAACACCATATGATCTTTACCATGATCATATAACCAAAACCCCCAAAATCAACTCCAATTTACAATATAATTAAAGATGTTCTTAATTCATCCATAACCATAATCAAATCTCTTTTAATTATTATATGATCACTTTATGATCATGGCTCAAAATCACTACTTTGTTCTTAAATCGTTAAATTATCTTAACCCATAATTACAAACACCTCAATATAGGTTTTAGAATATCAATTACCCAAAACCCCCCAAATTTGGGTATATGAACCCTAACCCTTAATTCTCTAATTACTAAATTAAACTAGGATTAATAATCACTTACTTGCATAGGATCATTGTTAGGGATTAAACCATTAAATTAGAACCTTAAACCTTCCTAACTTGATCATAAACATAATTCTTTCTTCTCCCATTCTTTTCCTTGTTTTGGTCGGCACCCACACAACCAACACATTCCAGAATGTGTTAGAAGTTAAGAGGGGATTGACTTATACAAAAATCTGGATCATATTTGCCAACTTGGCAATACTAGCTCCTTAAGTCCCATTTTCTTATAATTAGGCCATATTAACTTTCTATAACCAATATAACTTATACATTTGACTATCATATTTGACTAACCAATAACATAATGCATACAAACTTATAAAGTCATAGGCAAACTCACCTAATGGCATTCTTGTAATTAAATACTTAAAACGGGTTTTGGGGTGTTACAAATCTACCCCCTTACTTAGATTTTGTCCCCAAAATTATTTTATCTAATGCTTGCGACCATTCGCAAACTTATCTAACACCTATAGTCTCGTTTATAACTTATGATGCCATTTTCCCATTCAAAAGTCTAAACATATTGTCCATCAAGTCTTTTTGACTTTACACAACATCCTCAATTTAGGCATTTACTATTATGGTTAACATCAACATTGACTTCTACTCGCACATAACTTGTTTCTTACCACATCTAACATATTTGGTTTTCATTTTCCCTTTTCTCTACTCGTACTTGTGCCACATTGATGTGCGGTTTGTAAGGACTTCACAGGAAGTTTTACAATCCTCTATGCAGTTTACCTAATCGTTGCAGTGTAGTATAGGCAAAACTCGGGGGTTATTATCGTTCTCTAGGGGAATAGGTTGGGAAGGCTCGAACATAATCTAACAAAGGTCTACAGGGTTGAGAGAAGATTTTTTTTGTATTTTTATATTTTTATAAAAGCATGTAAATATCATTGGTTGAGAGGTTTGGTTTGTTTTAACTAATTAAACTAACTAATATGTAAACTACTTGGGTGATAACTTATATGGTAAACGAACGTATTTACTTAATCATGCACTACTCCTTAGTTTGCTTCTCCTAATCCTGTTGCTTTATCACACTCGTGATGATCTGTGTAAGTATTTTCTAAGTCATGAACGAATTACACGAACCTGTCGTCTACGTAATATTCTATTAAGGCAACGCACAAGTAAGGTAGTATGAAGACTATTACAAGGCCCCTAAGAGTATATTACATGCATTTAAAATACCTTAAGAGGGATCAACCATATTAGGTGTAAGGCAGTATGAAGACTGTTACCGATGATATTCTTTTTACACACTCGCGTTTCCCTAGACGTCTATGCCAATTTAATATCTTATGGCAGTTTTCTAAAGCCTAACACGCACATCCATCACAAGAAGCAACATAAAAAGGATCTACAAACTAAGTTTCATGCAATCAAAAGTAAATACTAATAGATCTAGCCTTGCATGGTAAATAAAGAAGAAGAACAAGAATCTATCACAAAACACATAAACATATTAAGTGATAAAGGATAGATGAACTTCACTTGATTAAATCATGCAGTTGAGGCTGTTACAAGAGGGTTTTGACACCCTAAAAACGAGCCCAAAGGATGCTAAAATCGTCTTCTAAACTAGGGTTCGTCTCCCAAAAGTTACACACTTAAAACCCTAAAAATGGATTTGTATATATAGGAAAATAGGCGTGACGACGTCGAGTTATATCTCTGACGCCGTCGCCACATAGAATCTTCTAGGGTTTCTTTAAGTCGGCTATAAACTGACACTGTCTAGAAATCTTTGACGCCGTCTCTTGAATAATTATGATGCCGTCGCTTGAAGTTTGCGACACCGTCTCCACGCTCTGTATGAATTTCTTCAAGATAGTTTGTGGGCATTTAACCTACTCTTTAAAAGCAGTTTACGACACAGCCTTCTAGACCTCGTAATTAAAAGCACGGAAAGCATATACTAGCATTTCACATAAGTGTTTAGATTCTCTCTTTCACTCAGGTGTATAATAAATTATAATAGTATAGGAAACGGAAAATTAACACTCATTACCTGTCGTAGCATACAAATTACCATAGGCTTGGTAAAGGATCAAACCTCCACCCCTAGGCGCAAGTACTAGTCATTACTATCAAAGAGGTCTTTTAAGGGTTGTGGGGTGTAGGTGTAAGATAACATTAATGGAAACGAAAACGGATGGGATATATTTGGGGTTGGTTTTTTAGGTGAATTTAGGGTGAAAGGGTTAGCTAATTATTTATAAGAATACGCGTTGATTAGGTTGCTAAGCCAAAGACTCGTATAAAGATATGCAAACTCTACACAACTCTACATCATTCTCTTTTCTTTTTTCTTTTCTATTTTTCTCTTCTTTTTTTTAAACATAATACATCATAACTTGGAGTTTATAGCACACCCCTACACTTGAGTTTTAAAACTCATAATTATAATCTAACTAATGTCCCGAATTGAGGTGGATCATAACATGGAGCTTATTGAGCTCTTTTGGGGGTGATAAATTACTTTTCCCCTAATTCTTCATAAGATAAATACTACTATGAATCCCAATCGTCCCAAAACTGTATTTACAAGTATAAGGACTTAGCAACCGTGTACTCAAATACTTAACTTGGGTTAAAACAATAATGTACTAAAAGTGAGTACATACAAGGTAGGCTAAGGCGATTTGGGTGTAACAATTGGTTCAAGGGTGACAATGCTCTTCATTAATAGTCCGGATTAACCAGAAAATTACGAGAACCGTGAAAAGGAAAGGCTCAAAGGGGGTGTACTAGTGGTATCCTGCACTAAAAATGAGTGCATGGCAAGGTGTGGGATAGTTATATGATCAAGTGACCATCATAACAATTACAGGTTTAAAACATGGGTTAATCCTAGTGCCTTTTTATCATTTAGCAAATCCTAATTCTCACTATGCGGTCTCGGGATGCATCACAAAAACAAGTTCTGGAATTTAATACACTACCGATACACTTATATAATTTTAAACTGATACCAATGCTCCAGAAATGGCGATGAAACCACATATACACATCTATAACGATGGAATAGATACACATGATTGCTCACTCCTTAACTCGAGAAAGCTAAAGGTAAAATTATCTTGGGTATCAAAAATGGATACCCGAATTCCTAAAGATCTAAAGGCGAACCTCACATTTTTGGGGTAGAATTTTGAGGGTTTTTGTGCTAGTCATATAAATTCCTATCCATGAGACACTAATAATACTCGGTTTTCGTCGGTATGTGTCATAAAAAATTTAAATTTGGGTCAAAATTACCGTCTACGCTATGTTTTAGTATATTACACACCATTTTAAAGAACAAGCAAATGGCAATTGAAGGAATAGTTTTTAAGGCTTATTTCCCCCTACACTTAAGTTGAACATTGTTCCCAATGTTCTTTTAAGTACCCGTCAAATGAATAAAAGGAAAAGAAAACAAGTAAAAGAAACTTGTACTCCCCTGGTTTGCTCAATAATGGAGAAGAAACATGCGATAACTGGTTAAATCGTCCTCCAAGAATCATCATCTGGAAACTTCCTAGGAATTTCCAAGCTTCTTCTCATCAAATATAACCTGTAAATCAAAGACAAAGACAACTACACCTGGCGTAAAATCGGCGGGATATGATATATACAACGAAACTTTTAGGGTTGACTCTATGAAAGCAGTAAAGATAGGATGAAAGTGATGATACAAATTTTGGATATTGTACAAATCACTTTTCGAAAATAATAGAAAAAATTCGAATTTTCACAGACCTGGAGACGCGACGCCGTCAGGAAAAATCCTGACGCCGTCTCCACACACTGTGAAAATTTCATTTTCGTTTTTCTTTGAAAAATTTCCTGCATGCAAATTCAATTAGTTATTTCCTGCATAAAATACTGCATAAAACCAAAGATTAATCATTACAATCATGTGACTCGAAACTGATGCAAATTAATCTAAATAATTTATTATATATGTTTGAATTGGTTCTTATAAACCGGATATTTCCCCTACACTTATTTGATGCAAAATACCTTTGATCATTAATAAGACGAGGTTAAAAACAAAACAAAGCATGGTCACAAATGGTTCAAACAAATAAGAATAAACAATAACGAGTTAAAACACAAGACACTCCTAAATGAGGGAAATTAAGTATTGGGTTGCCCCCAAAAAGCGCTTTTCTTTATTTAACGAGTCTTGTAGCTAGACTCGAAGTCACACGTCTTTACGTGACTCCTCCTTCATCTTTAACTCCAGTCAAATATTCAGGTCCAAGCTCTAGACATTCCTTATAGAACCTTAATATCTTGCTCATCACGTACTCCACTCCTCTTCTCTTGTCCTCCTCGTTCCTAAGGTAGACTGACTTCGTATGCTCTTTCTCTAAGTCAGATAGCGAGTCATATTGCTCAATCTTATGGGGCATCTTATAGGCAATCTCATTGATTATGTCAGTGAACTTCACTACCCCTAGTGATGGGTCATGGGTCATGTTAGATATATCAACAAAGGGCTTCCCTAGTACTACTTGTAATAACCTATGGTCTATGATTGAACTAATATCCTCAAAAATCATAAAGTCTATGACATAAGTGAAGTTTCCTACGAAAACGTACATTCCCTTAATCCTTCCTGTGAAATTGCTTACTCCTCTATTTGGGTCTTCCTTAGGGTCAAGTTTTCTTCTCATGATCCAATTATACAGAATTCGGGTCATGACGTTCAGAGGGGAGTTAAGATCTATGTAGGCTTTTTCCACATGCACATGTCCAATGTTGCATGGTATTTTAAGGTTTGATGGACATCCCTCTATGATGATGGGGTTTCTCAGAAACAAAGATGGAATTGGGCCACTCATTAGGTACTTATGATATGCTAGTTCACTCCTAGTCAAAAATGTGTCAAAGTACTCTACTTCTAACCCTTCTATTGTCGTATTTCCCTCATCTTCAGGTCCTTCTTCATAATAATCATCATACTTCCTAATTATTTCAACAAACATTACGTCTCCATCATCCTTTGTGCAGACAAACTTTGTATCTGATGATAGGGGAACCAAGTCGGATGACTCGAGAAATGAACTGAGTTTATGGATCAGGTGGTGAGGGTGAGGTGGTGTTGATGTTTTTGGGGTTGCCCTCCTCTTTTAGCCCTTCTTCTTCTGACTTGTCATCACGGGATTTGTTTGGTTGCTTGGGACATATTGTGATAGTGTTGATCGAACTGTGGGTTCAGGTCGAGCATTGGGATCTCCCGTTGGGTAAGAACGAGCAGACAAAACTGGAGAGGTGGTGTTAACATTCAGTTTTGGGTTCTTAATCGTGTCACTCAGGAGCGCTCCCGTTAATCGATCATTGATGGCCTTCAAGATTGTGTCAATTTTATTGGTCATCTCGCTTTGTTGTTGTTTGAAATCGGCTTCAAACTTAGACAATCTGGCGTCCTAAGATGCCAAGAAGTTGGACACCAATCCTTCAAGATTTGATTGATTGTTAAAACCTTGAGGATTGTTGTTGAATGAGCGGTTCAGGAATGAACCGTTGGGTTGAAACCGATTAGGTGGGTTTGAAAAGTTATTTTGAGTATTCTGGGGTTGTCTCCACTTAAGGTTAGGGTGACTTTTCCATGACGGATTATAGGTGTCACCAAGATTGTTTTGCTCAGGTTTAAAAGTGAACCACTTGCCTCCTGCTTCGTCAGTACGCAAGGATGCGTAATCAACAAACTCGGGATTTTCCATGCAATATTGAGTGTCGTGGGGACCACTGCAGATCTCACATGAAGAATATTTTTTGTACACTTGAATAGGTTGCTTAGGAGCAAGATGAGCTTCCATCAAGAGTTGGACTTTCTTTTCGAGCTCAATGAGACGACGGTCAGATGTACTCGGGACATCTTGAGGCAAAGATATTGCTTTGACCAGTTTAGCGAAGTCCCTTGGGTCATTCCAACTTTCGTTGTCATAGAGGGCTAGGTCCTCTAATAGTGCTCAGGATTCTTCAGCGTTCTTGTCACGAAGCTTACCATCGGCCGTTTGATCGATGGTTCGTCTTGTGGCGGGATTGACATGGTCATAAAAGATTTAGACTTGGAGCCAAAGATCGATATCATGGTGAGGGACTTTTTAGAGTAAGTCCTTGAAACGAGTCCATGCTTCAGAAAGAGATTCTCCTTGATGTTGTTGAAACATAAGGATGTCATTACGAAGTTTTGCAGTCCTTCCCGGTGGAAAGAATTGAGAAAGGAAACGAGTAGTAAGATCCTCCCATATGGAGATGGATCATGCTGGAAGACGTTCAAGCCAGTTGCTAGCTTGATCGCGAAGGGAAAATTGAAATAAACGCAGACGCGTTCTTTCCTTATTTGCAACATCAAGGTCAAGTGAGTCCACAAGTTTTAGAAAATCCTTAACATGTTGGTTTGGATCCTCGGATTGAAGTCCATGGAAAGAGCATCCGTTTTGCACCAACCGGATGGTGTCAGATCGCAAAGGTACCACATTGTTCCTATCGGGGAGCTCAATGGTGTTTCGATAGCCCTCGTGGCTAGGTCTGGAGTAATCTCCAAGAGTATGGCTAGGATTTTCGTCTCCCATGGAGGTCAACGAAAATGGATTACGAAACAAATAACACAAAGAAAAGATAGACTACAAGAAAGCTAATTTACTGAAAATAAAATCTCACTTGAAAGGATTCAAGCGAGTAGACCTAAGTTAAACAAGGTTTGAAACCTAACTATTCCTCGGCAGCGGCGCCAAAAACTTGATGTGCGGTTTGTAAGGACTTCACCAGAAGTTTTACAATCCCCTAGGCAGTGCACCTAATCGTTGCAGTATAGTATAGGCAAGACTCGGGGGGTTGTTATCGTTCTCTAGGGGAATAGGTTGGGAAGGCTCGAACCGAATCTAACAAAGGTCTACGGGGTTGAGAGAAGATTCTTTTTGTATTTTTATATTTTTATAAAAGCAGGTAAATATCATTGGTTAAGAGGTTTGGTTTGTTTTAACTAATTAAACTAACTAATATCGAAACTACTTTGGTGATAACTTATATGGTAAACGAACGTATTTACTTAATCATGCACTACTCGTTAGTTTGCTTCTCCTAATCCTGTTGTTTTGTCACACTCGTGATGATTTGTGTAAGTGTTTTCTAAGTCATGAACGAATTACACGAACCCGCCGTCTAAGTAATATTCCGTTAAGGCAACGCACAAGTAAGGTAGTATGAAGACTATTATAAGGCCCCTAAGAGTATATTACATGCATTTAAAATACCTTAAGAGGGATCAAACATATTAGAGGTAAGGTAGTATGAAGACTGTTACCGATGGTATCCTTTCTACACACTCGCGTTTCCCTAGACGTCTATGCCAATTTAATATCTTATGGCTAGTTTTCTAAAGCTTAACGTGCACATCCATCACAATAAGCAACATAAAAAGGATCTACAAACTAAGTTTCATGTAATCATAAGTTAATACTAATAGATCTAGCCTAGCATGGTAAATAAAGAAGAAGAAAAAGAATCTATCACAAAACACATAGACAAATTAAGTGATAAAGAATAGATGAACTTCACTTGATTAAATCATGCAGTTGAGGCTGTTACAAGAGGGTTTTGACACCCTAAAAACGAGCCCAAAGCCTGCTAAAATCGTCTTCTAAAACTAGGGTTCGTCTCCCCAAAGTTACACACTTAAAACCCTAAAAATGGATTTGTATACATAGGAAAATAGGCGCAACAGCGTCGCATTATATCTCTGATGCCATCGCCACGCAGAATCTTCTAGGATTTCTTTAAGTCGGCTACGTTCTGACGCCGTCTAGAAATCTTTGACGCCGTCTCTTGAATAATTGTGACGCCGTCGCTTGAAGTTTGCAACGTCGTCTCCACGATCTGTATGAATTTATTCAATATAGTTGGTGTATGGTCGTGGTTATGTTTGTTTCTTCTCCAATAGAGCCCAAGTCACGTGTATTTCTTCCAAAAGCCATCCAAGTGCTAAAAATACAAACACAAACGATTAAGCACATAACCTAGGCATAATTTCATGTTTTAGGGGGTTAAATGACCTCGAAAAAGTGTATAAAATGACACCTCATCACACATCTCTTCCATTCATACACTTTCCCTCATTCATTTGCTTGATTGCAACGATCTATGTGATCTTGCAATTTTTAGACATACTAAAACACAACACAAAGCCTTAAACTATTTTATAACATCCATAATTATATTACTATGACTCTTAGTAAGGTTGATATGTCATATAAGACATATCTTCCTACGGTCAACCAATCATTCAATTCACTTTTTCTCTATATCATTACGTTCCCATTCATTTCTTTTCTAAATTTTCATCAAGGACTACATGTCACTTGGAAAATTCATTACTTTGACTTTACACAAGTTAAACTTTCACTAACTTTATATTTTACATAATTGCACTAATACCATATAGCGTTTATCATAGTCATTTCTTCACATTTTTCTCAATATCATAAGACATTTTAAATCCTCAACTTAAACTCTTAACTCATTAATCTTTATTTTATAAACCTATAGTGTAGGTTTCGCATTTTATTTACACACTTAACTCATTATCTAATTCCATCCCTATCTAACTTATCTCATTACAATTCTAACTTCTTTTAGTTTTCACTTTTCCATTTCTTATCTGTACTCATGCCATGTCGGGAATACATAAGCCCACTCATTTATACTTCTTTATTTACATTGAGAAGCGTCCCAATCAATGTAAATAAAGAAATATAAACTTATGGTTCTGCGATTCACAATTTCTCTATTAAAATGAAACGACGTCCCGATTTATTTAAATAAGGAGATTATGAATCATCCCACATATACACTTTCTACATAACACTACAATTACTATTACACACTTTGACTTTCAACCTTTTTCATACTTTACATTTATCGACCATTATTCTTTCACTTTTCCCACGTTACATTTTTACCCCTTTTAGCCTTGGATCCAAATCATTATCACATTCCCTTGAAGGGACTTTAAATGTACCCTTGCGGTACCATTAACATTCACCTTACACTTTAACAAGTTTGACCATCCCGGGGGATGCCATTATGAGCATCTTTAACATGCTCCTTTAGCACTTTACACTTTACATTTTAACAAACTCGGCCATCTCGAAGGATACCGTTACATTCATCATTAACATTCTTAGGCTATCCCGAAGGATATCATTACATTTATCATTAACATTCTTAGGCTATCCCGAAGGATACCATTACATTTTACACTGGATCCAAGCGATGTTTAAATTTATCATTGTTTACCTTTTTTGTCATTTACGTACTTTTCTAATCATATACTTTTTCGTTTCTACTTTTTATTGCCTTACACAATTCTAACTTGCACTTTATCATCTTTCATTATATTTGACAAGATCCAAATGATAATTTTCAATATCATATATTATATATTCGTATGCATTTACACATTGCATTAATCGTTTTCCTGCCAACCCCACGTTGATCTCATGATCAATTCTATACCAATACATCCTTTTAATCCATTAGACTTTTTAATGTATATAAACATCACATTTGGTTTACTTTAAGACACACTCATTAATCCATTTTACTCATCATACACCCCTTTCATATATCTACATGATTTTATTCATTCTTTATCATTCATTTAGCGCATTTAGCATCATTTAAGATTTCCCACGCAACCTTTTATCTAAATCATTCATTCATATTTCGCTACAGCGACTTACTCGACATGTTTCTAAATAGCATGCTTCGTCATCATTTAATATTTTCACATTTAATTTCAAGGGAAACTCTTCTCATAATTTAAGCATTTTCACCTTCACTTGCCCTGACTCACATACTTTCATCATGACTTATCAAAATGAAATCATATGCATTTAACTTAACTCAAGCTCTTCATAAACTCATATCATCATACACATCATGCATCACTTAGACGTTTAAATAACCTACCATATACTTTACATCATCATATAACATACATTTCCGCACTTAACACCTCTCCAATAAGTGTTTTATATTCTTAGCCTCAATTATAATCCTTTAGTCTATGGCAAAAATAACATATAACACATTTCATAATCATTCAATGTCTAAGTATCTTCATTCTAATTGTCGCAGGCACTTAAACTACCTAATAACTAAGGCATTCACTTTCCGCACTACTTTATACTTACGGCAAACGCGTCTACGAGTTATCTAAGTTTAGGCAACCTATCATGGAAAATATGATCAAGCACACCTAAAACTCGTGTTTAGGTTTTCTATTTATAGTGTCTGGAATTCCTTCGATACGCCGTATTGGTTGAGGTCAATACGGCGTATTAGGGGTTTCTTGGAGTAGGGATCACGTTCAATATCTTCCAGAATATTTAATTACTATATCTTGGATACGACGTATTAGAGATCCTGGATACGGTGTATAGGTCTTCATGGTTTCTTGTGAAGTGCAGGCACAGATACGCCGTATCTTTCTTGATGGATATGGCGTATAGAATGTCAGAACAATATTCTTCAGATTTCCTCGTTTAAGCTCCAGAATGCGCGCCTTTTAGCTAATCTTCACAAAGTACTCCATAATTACTGCAAATCTCAAATATAAACGATTAAGTATCAATTCTTGCAATAATTATACAAAATGGGTAAGAAACACGGGATAAATGATGCTATAAAAGTAACGTTATTTAATGTCATCAAATATCCCCCCCACTTGAATCCTTTAGAAATTTATGAAAATGTATCTCAAAAGATTTTTCCTTTAAGCATTTATTCGTTCAATTACTAGTACACAACCAAACACCTCACGAGATAGGAAGATGAAAACACTCAAATCACTTGACTAATCTATGTGGTAACATGTAACTAATTCACTCAATTGCTTGGTCGTGACGAGTATTCTATCATAGACTTGGCAAGGATACACATCTCCATCACTAAAGCAAAGGAGTAATAAGTTTATAAAGGTAAATTGGGTTTAAAAGGCTTAAAGGGTTTGACCACTCTTTCTAATTTCTACCGATACCATTATTCCAGAAAAGGTGACAAAATCACACATACACACCCATAACGATGGGATAGACACATATGACTGCATTTAAACCTTAACTCAAATAAGCTAAAGAGTAGGACTAGTTGTCTTTACCAAAATCCGTAAACCAACAAGGGCGACAAACTACATATACACATCCATAACGATGGAATAGACATACATGATTGCATTTAATTCCCTCACTTGAGTAAAACCAAGGGTTAGGACGAAAAGTGATACAGGGTATGGATCTTCTAATCCTTTTACCAAAAAGTAATAAACCAACAATGCGGACAAAATTACATATACATGGCCGTAACGACGGAATAGACATATGTGATTGCTCGCATCCTCATTCGAATAAAACCTAAGGGTTAGGGATTAGGAAAGGGAAATAATTGTAGTTAAATAAAAATTTACAAAACAAATAGATTAAGTCCAAACAAATAAGGTACAAGTTTCTAGATACTTTCCCGACCATTCCCATGATAAAGACACATAAATATATACACAAACGTCTTGATCATAGATCAACAAAAACAACCTTAGTTGGCGTTCCTGTAACGGTCAACTTCCAAATCATCCATACTATACATACTTTTACAAAATCAAGTGCCGATATCTACCACTTTATACAAAACTTTACATCGTTGATTTATAACTCGTATCAATGAATAATCGATCCTTCAAATAATACCATCGGTTTAAGCTTTAACGAACCAACTATCTTTATAATTTCCTCCTTTTTTGCAGCAATTTTCTAATTTTTTCGATTTTTTTAAACATAAATAATACACTACGAATCTCGGTGTAATTTCACCATCTTCACGATCATAATAATTCCGGATAATTTCTTTCATAATTCTTCATACTCAAATATACCAATAATTATAAAAGGAGTAAAAATACATGAGTTTAACTACTTTTACATTCCCAATTGCAATGTGCAATTTCCCAACCATACCGAAGACATAAAATGACACAAGACACAGGAAATACATACTTTACACTAAAGCAACTAGCAACTAGCAACTGATAAATGGACTTAATCTAACAGGGTAGGCTAAGGTGTAAAGGTGTAACGAAACAAATAGTTGGTGTTATCCTAAAGGATTGGCTCTACTGGTTTTTCTAGGGGAATCTTACTCTTAAAGTGAGAGCAAACATATGGTTTATACGGAGGTTAACTAACCGGTGTGGTTAGTTAATAACACAATATATATATAGGCTTTTTGGGTGTAATCCTACAAATTTACCAATTTAAACAAGTTACTTAATCTAAATCCATATTACTCATTATTGTGGTCTCGAATAGATATACCAAGCCAAGTTCTAAAGTCTACAACATCACCGGCACACTCATATTTTTGTGGGATTTTGGGTAAACATTTTGAAACGAATAAGGCTGAATCCTCACAATATCTAATAAGGGTTTTGTGTGCGGGTTATTTAACCAGTAATTTCACAAAAGTATGCTTGAAATTTTTTTAAATTTAAGCATAGTTTAAGCATTTTAATGTGAAAAATAGGACAAGTAGCGTTCTAATTCTCACCCCCCCCCACTTAAATTATACAACGTCCTCGTTGTATAAAAATAACAGTTAAAAACGGGAAATAAAAGAATTAGAACGAGAAACTCCCCTGATATTTGCTCGGTATGATTCTCCAAGTTGAGTTTATGAGCAAGAATGTGTGTTGTAAATGCGTCTGAATTCCAGCATGACTACAACACACATAAGATTCCAGATTATGGATACTTCACCAATGTAGTCGATTTCTTTCCATTGAGGTGCTGTGTAAGATATAAGAAAACCATGCAAACCTATCTCGGGTATTCTACGGTTAAAAAAATATAAACTAAAAACTGTACAGGAAATCGATACGCCGTATCCGAAAACCAGGATACGCCGTATTAAAGCCTCTAAAAAGTATATGAATACGGGTTAGTCTTCCAAATATGCCGTATCATATAATGAATATGTCGTATAGACATAACTAACAATAATGTTTTAAATGCAAAAAAATAAAAAGGGCTGATAACATCCAGACAGTCAATACGTCGTATAGTATGGAGCGGATACGCCGTATTGAAGTCTGGGAAGACAGACTCGATAAAAATAAATTAGAAACAGCCCGGGTTGTCTCCCAGGAAGCACTTTTCTTTACAGCGAAGTCTTTAAGTTAGACTTTTTTTCAGGCTCTATGTCGTATCTTCTTCGAATTCGACGACCTCTTTATCTTCCGTATTAATACGTCCATTATAGTATTTCTTCAACCTTTGTCCATTGACCTTAAAGCTAATTCCATTTTTATCAGTGATTTCCACGGTCCCATACGGATACACTGTTTTACCACATTTTGACCGTACCACTTTGATTTGAGCTTTCCTGGATGCATCCTCAATCGAGAGTTAAATAACAAGACCTTGTCTACAACTTTAAAGTCTTTATCCCCTCGTAGCCTAGAGTCATGCCATTTCTTGGTTCTTTCCTTATAGATTCGGGTGTTCTCGTATGCTCAATCTCTTAATTCTATTAATTTATTAAGTTCCATGAAACGGTTTTTAGCTGCAGCCATAAGGTCCATATTGCATTATTTTAGTGCCCAATATGCCTTATGTTTGATCTCCATAGGTAGGTGACAAACTTTCCCATAAACCAATCTAAAGGGTGTACATCCCGTAGGTGTTTTGTAGGCGGTTCTAAATGCCCACAATGCATCTTTGAGCTTTTTAGACCAATCCTTAGGGTTATATCCAACTGACCTCTCTAAAATACGTTTAATAGCTCTATTGGTCACTTCAGTTTGTCCATTGGTTTAAGGGTGGTATGCTGTTGATAATTTATGAGTCACTCCATATTTTCGCAAGACTTTTTCTAATTGAAAGTTACAAAAATGTGTCCCCCGATCACTAATTAAAGCCTTAGGAACTCTAAATCTAGCAAACAACCCTCTTAAAAACTTAATCACAACACGAGCATCATTCGTAGGAAGTGCTTGAGCTTTGACCCATTTTGATACATAATCGACCGCCACTAATATATATTTATTACCCCTTGAGTTAGGAAAGGGACCCATAAAGTCTAGTCCCCATATGTCAAACACATCACATACCTGAATATTGTTTTGAGGCATCTCGCTTCTTGATGATATGTTTCCCGATCTCTGACATGCATCACATCTCATTACGTAATCTTTAGCATCCTTAAAGATACTAAGCCAAAAGAATCCTGATTCGTAGACCTTTCTTCTAGTAACCGAGGCGGTGATGTCCCCAGTTGGTCCAGAATGGCAATGTGCCAAGATTTCAAGGATTTCGCTTCCAGCAATGCATCACCTCATCACATTATAGAGGCATAAACTAAACAAGTATGGTTCATCCCAAAAATAGTTCTTTACTTGAGAGAAAAATCTTCTTTTTATTTTTGGTGTCCATTTCGGAGGCACAATCTTTCCAACAATATAATTAACACAATCAGCATACCATGGCTCATCGTCATTTAGCTTAGCTTTCAGTATCATAAGATGTTTATCGAGAAATTCATCGGCGATCCTTTCTTTTGTGAATACTCCCAAATATGGGTTCTCAAGTCTTGACAAGTGATCTGCAGCTAAGTTTTCTGCCCCCTTTTTATCCTTAATTTCGATATCAAACCCTTGAAGAAGCAGAACCCATCTTATAAGCCTAGGTTTGGCATCATGTTTACTAAACAAATACTTCAAAGCAGAATGGTCAGCGTAGACTATAGTTTTTGATAAGATAGGGACGAAACTTATCAAAAGAGAAAACAACTGCAAGAAGTTCTTTTTCAGTAGTGGTGTAATGTTCTTAGGCATTATTCAGTGTTTTGCTAGCATAATAGATCGGTTTGAATTTCCCATCTATTCGTTGTCCTAAAAAAACTCCAACAGCAAAATCACTAGCGTCACACATTAATTCAAAGGGCACATCCTAATCGAGAGATACTATGATAGGAGTTGTAGTTAATTTTTCTTTCAAAATATTAAACGCCTTTTTGCAATCATCAGAAAAATCAAATTCGCGTCTTTGATCAAAAGTTGGGTCATTGGTATAGAGATCATGGAAAAGTATTTTATGAATCTTTGATAAAATCCAGCATGGCCTAGGAAACTTCTAACACCTTTTACGTTTGTTGGGTAGGGTAACTTGGCTATTACATCGATCATAGCTTTATCAACTTCGATACCCGCCCCAGAAATTTTGTGTCCCAACACAATTCCTTCTTTTACCATGAAGTGACACTTTTCCCAATTCAGCACAAGGTTGGTTTCTTCACACCTAGCAAGCATTTTATCTAAATTAGCAAGACAAAAATTAAAGGAGTTACCAAATACCGATAAATCATCCGTACTTCCATAAAGTCTTTCATCATGTCGTGGAAAATTGCCGTCATGCATCTTTGAAAAGTCGCACGTGCATTGCATAATCCAAACGGCATTCTTCTGTATGTAAAGGTTCCATAAGGACAGGTGGACGTTGTCTTTTCTTGATCTTCAGGTGCGATTGGAATTTGGAAGAATCCTGAAAAACCATCAAGAAAACAATAATATTCATTCCCAGATAAACGTTCTAACATTTGATCAATAAATAGAAGAGGGAAATGGTCCTTTCGAGTTGCATCATTAAGTTTACGATAATCAATGCACACTCGCCATCCAGTAACTATGCGAGAAGGAATCAATTCGTTGTTATCATTCAAAACTACAGTCATTCCTCCTTTCTTTAGGACAACATGAATAAGGCTAACCCATGAACTGTCTGAGATGGGACAAATCAACCTAAAATCAAGTAACTTAACAATTTTGTTTTTCACCACATCTTGGACTTTAGGATTTAAACGCCTTTGGGGTTGAATGACGGGTTTTAAGTCATCCTTCATTAAGATCTTGTGTGTGCACATTGACGGACTTATTCCCCTGATGTCTGACATCTTCCAAGCAATTGCTCCCTTGCGTTTCTCCAATACCTGCAAAAGTAACATTTTTTCCTTTTCGGACAACTTAGATACGATAATTATAAGAAAGGATTTATTACCATGCAGATATGCGTATTCTAAGTGGTGGGGTAAATCTTTCAGCTCAGATTTCTTTTCATCAATCTCGTTGGCACTAGCCGAATACAGGTGTTTACTATTTACTCCATCAGTCCCTGCTATTTTCTGTGCTTCAGAATACGGCTTATTGACTGGGTCGATACGCCGTATTGGCATCTCAGTATCATAATTGTCGTCAGACTAATTTCCTATAGAAATATAGCTCTATAGGTTTGATTGATAAATCGATTTTTCCAGGCCCTTAAGTAAAAACGAATCCGACTGATCATTCTCTAACAATTCCTGAGTTTCTATGTTGATTGTGTCATCTATGTCGTAGCACTCATCATCCTCGGCGGGTGGTCTCTTTATTGATTGATCTACGTCGAATATTACTTCATCATCCCCTAACCTAAGTGTTATCTTTTTATTAAATACGTCTATCATAGCTCGGGCTGTTGCCAAAAATGGTCTCCCTAAAATTATCGGAACTCTAGAGTCTTCATGCATATCTAAGATAACAAAATCAATGGGGAGGACGAATTTATCAACTTTTATAAGCACATTTTCTATTATTCCCCTTGGGTACTGGATGGACCTATCTGCAAGTTCTAAACCCATTCTAGTAAGTTTGGGTTCCCCTCTACCTAACTTTTCATATATCGTATATGGCATTAAACTTATACTAGCTCCTAGGTCTGCTAACGCATTATTAATATGTAATTGGCCAATATCACAAGGAATAGTAAAACTCCATGGATCTTTTTCTTTAGATGGCAGCTTGTTTAGCAATACGACTAAGCACATTTCGTTCATCGCCTTATTGGTCAGCAAACCTTTCAAAAATTTGGCGTACTTTGGCATTTGAGCTAGGGCTTCGATGAACGGCAAATTGATATGTAGTTTCTTTAGATTTTCTAAGAACTTTCGTTGCTGAGCTTCTTCTTTTTCTTTTCTCAACTTGCGGGGAAAAGGAATTGATGGTGTCTGTATCTCAATTGATGGTTGAACAAATTGTTCTTTGGTTTTCTGAGGTTCATCTTCAACAAGGATTTCTATTGGCGCAATTGGCTTGTCGTAATGGAGCACCAGAGGTTCTTTGGTATGTATGTTGGTATTGTCACCTTGAATACCCTGAGTTGTCATTTTTCCACCTTTAGTAGTTACTCCTTTAACTTCGCTATTTGATATTAAAGTATTATCAATTACATTTGACAACCCATTCACCTTAAACCTGAGCTTGCTTAATGAATTGTTCTTTTCTTTAAACAAGAGCTCGTTGGATGTTCTGAATTCTCTAATGAATGCCCTCATCTCCTCGTGTTCTCGATTTCCTTCGTTGATAAATTTGTATACCATTTCTTCTATTGTTAATCTTTTCTCCGAATAGTTGAACTGAAATGGAAGAAATCTGAATGTAGTTCCTAAAAGGAAAGACATGATTTGAAGTAAAGCTATTCTAGAAAAATAAACTTGCAAAGTTACTGAAAGCTGCAGACAATACGCCGTATACAATTAGTTGAATACGTCGTATTGCTTGGCAGAATGGATACACTGTATCTGATAAGAAAATTAGATACGCCGTATTCAACTTGGTTAATACGCCGTATCAGGTTATCGATCAGAACAATGTAGAGAAAACAATAAAGCAAACAAAACAAAACAAACACGCAAACAAAACAAACAAATACACAAGCAAACAATAAAAAACAATTATACAAAACTTTACACTAATCTAAATTACACTAATTCTAGGGGTTAAGTTAATCTAAGGTTAAAACCAAAATATTAAATAAAATTAAAGATTAAACAACTTCACTCCCCGACAGCGGCGCCAAAAACTTGATTCGCGTCGTCGTGTAGGTTGTTATTTTAGTTATCAAGTTTTACATTTATATTTTGCCGACTTAACCTAAAAATAACACTTTAACGAGCAGTGTACCCGATCAGTTGTAGTTTCGTTGGTAAGTAGGGTGTCGATCACTAAGAGCGAGAGCGTTAATCTTATAGTTCTATCAATATTTTGGCTAACTAAGTTAAGTTAATTTAAACTATGTTATTTCTAATCTATGTTAAACATATGTTAAACCTAATTCTAACGGATAAGGGGGGTTTTTAGTCTAAGAGACTGGCACAGGTTTGGTGGTGACTTAAATCAATTTAAAACACAATAACACACGCAAGCAGATAATCAAAAGATAAAAGAGTGGTCTAGCCAATTATAAGAAAATTGTATTAACCATGATTAATCCAATTAACACATTGGTTTGTTTATTTTAGTGCAATGAGTGCTTATCTCGAGGCGGCATATCATTCCAAGATTTAGGCGGTACTTCTTCCTAAAACCTAGACACGTAGAATTCTGTCACAATTAAACGCATCCGCATAAAGCATCCTATTTGCTGATTATAATCTATCTTAGGAAATTAATAATTGTGATCTTATTAAACCCTAGCTCAAAGAGACTTTACCCACTTACTGCTTAACGACTCTTTATATACTAGTAGTCCACTGTCTGAGTCTTTACCAAAGGAAGAAAAACGCTATATTAGGTCACCTGCTAGAATAACTTATTCCCTTAAGCGATTGGTAAAGATAGAGTATTATTTATGATCCTATTATTCTAGATATATAAATTGCTATATGGAGAGCCATCCCGACATCTAGCTAACTTCGTATGTATCACTAGATCTAGTAGAATGATAGGTCGCATACAAAAGCACGTAAACAAGTATAAATTGATAAACATAATCAATAATCAACGATAAATTAAGCAGTCGATATAAACAAACCAAACATTTAAATATTCATAATCATGGCTAATACCCAAGGGTATTAGCCCTTAACCATTGTAATTAATACAAGAATAATCAATCAACCAAGGTAAACTAACCGAGTTAAACGAATGATACTAAAAATCAAATGATAAAAGAGTATGGGTGATTACAAGGTGTTTCTTATGGAATTAGTAGCTTTGCTTGACCTCTTCTTCTCATCTAAAAATCGACTTTTGTTGTTATGGTATCAAAAATATGATCAAGCACACCTAAAACTCATTTTTAGGTTTTCTATTTATAGTGTCTGGAATTCCTTCGATACGCCGTATTGGTTGAGGTCAATACGGCGTATTGTGGGTTTCTTGGAGTAGGGACCATGTTCAATATCTTCCAAAATATTTAATTACTATATCTTGGATACGGCATATTAGAGATCATGGATACGGCATATAGGTCTTCGTGGTTTCTTGTGAAGTGCAGGCACGGTGATGTGTTAATAAAGCTTTAAATTTATAATACTAGTTTTAACCGATTTCTAACTAACACGTGGGTTAAGTGTAACCCCCATTTATATCATAGATTTAGGGTAAGACCAGGTCGTTCTACGGGATTGGAGTTTATGAAAAAGTTTATTAGTTTTGCAAAGGGTATCTTTAAGATTTGTTACGAATCTAAAGATAAAAGTAAGATATATTTCAAGATTATAAAAGAGATGTTTATTTGGGAGACAAAAGTAATGAAGGATAAACTTGGGATAATAAGAAGTTCACGAATTTAAGTATAATCAGATGAATAAACGGGTAGTTTACTTAAAAGATTACCTATTTAGCATAATGAAAAATCCTTTCGGCCTTTACTTTTAATTATAAAAAATGCTTTAAGTCCGATTCGCGTTTGGAAATAACAAATATAAACTTATTCAACCAAGTTCGTTAGACATGAGGATGAGCGTTAAACATTTATATACTTGGGATGATAATCATTTTATTGACTAATCCTCACAAAGTCAATACCGAGTTGTCATAGACAAACACCTCAAAATCAAACACAAAGTCGGAGTCTTTCGACCTATATCCGAGCTAAATGAGTGATCAAATGATGATTAAGGATCCAAGCATAAAAATATCAAGTTCATATTTACTATTTACCAAAAATCATTAGTTATCCAAATTTAATCCATATTATCCTCATAATTCCCAAATAAACATGATATGACTACTCCATATTAAGATCAAAGAAACACATAATGATGATAACAAACTCAGAAAACATCATGATTAAGAAGAGTAACAAAATTATACCAACTTTTTAACACCCCCAAATTTACACGCAGCGGAATCAACAATTTGGGTGTTAAATAATAGTACAATAGTCTCAAGAAATAAGGGGTGAGGTAAGCAAAGGGTGGATTTCTTCTTTCATCGTGTCGTCGTCGTCAAGGTTTTTTTTGTTCAGTGCGGTAATGTGTTGAATTGATTGCTACTCAAATTCTTTTCCCAAAATCCTCCCAGCATAATCGATGTGGGATCGATGGGTTCTGATACCCATAGAATTCTACAGAAAAGGTCTTGTGCCTATATAAATCCAGCAGTTTTACGGCTGAAGGCACATTGTTGATCATGACAAGATGGCTTCTCATGGTTGATAGAGAGAAGTTACGGAACATGCAGATACATTTTTGAGCTACCGGGAGGGGTATCCCAGAGTGTTTGCCATATTCGAGAACTGTACCCATTGAGGGTGGAGCACAAATGGTTTCATTATCATGGTTGGTGTGATTTGAAGTGATCTCTGGATAATTTCTTTTGTGAAGATTAAACCATTGCTCATCTCACCTTGATATCTATACATCCAGTAGTAGAGTCATAGCCATGGTTGTCCAGAACTGCTGAATGAATGTACATTGCAAGAATCGTGAGAGGCTTGTCATGAAGGCCCTTAAGTAATTGGTTATTTTTCAGTATGTACCACAGCAAGCTGGGAGATTGGACTCTTTGTGGTTTAGAATGTCAAAGAACATCAATTACTTTTGCCGAGAAGAACCAGTTGCTTACTGGTAAGGATCTGATCATCTGCTTGATTGGTGGTTGCGATTGTTAGGTAGTTGTTCAGCTAAGGAACATCATTGGCAGGAAATTCATGTCAGCCATAGTACCTAGGCCAGTTAATCTACAAATGACTCCTACATACAGATACTGATGTTAGAATGGAGAAGAAACTCGCTGACAATCGCTACAAACCGCTTACCAAGATAGATGACACACAAACTCTCTACACAACTCCCATTCCAAATTAGATGTTCACAACAAACTCGCTACACAACCTCGCTATTAAAGAATACATTACCTCGCTAGAAAAATTTGAAAATTTTGATAAATAGCGGGTTGCAAGTATTTATTTTAATATAAATTGAAAGTTCTCAACTCGCTACTGGGTAGCTAGTTGCATGGTTCATGATAAAATAATATAAAAATTTATTAAAACGCCTAATGGCAATTCACGAATTCGCTATCATGAGCAAAAAAAACGCAACACGCTACCATGAATTATTCACCAAACTCGTCTACTTAGCCATCAAACAACCCGTAAGACTTAAATCAAGAACCAGCAATTAAGTACAAGAAACACTTGTTTACCACGAAACCATTAGGAGATCATTTTGCAACTTTCAGAAAACAACAAACAACAACAATCAAAGGATCTTTGACTAGTAAAAGTCTCAAAATATGTCACGAAAGTCATCAAGGACACAAAAAATAATGAAGGAGGAATGTAATTAAATAACGTAACGAGGCTATCATTTATCAACATATTAACTCTAACCAGCAAACAAAAAATCATTTCAACAACAAATAATGTTTTAGATGATGAACAATAGTCGACTCATAGAATTTAGAATGATTCAGTATGATTAAGAAACATGTTTTGAATTAAGATGGTTTGCAAGATAGTGAACATTCAACACAAAACGTACCTTGCTCAAGTACTAACGGACAGAAATCAAGAGATCAATATAAAGACATAGTTAGCGTGTTGCGGGTATGGGTATAGAGGATATAATTTTGACAGATATGATGAGGTTTGACCATAACATACTCGCTACCACACTTTCCTTTACTAATTAGGAGGTTTCACCATAATTGGCGAGTGGTTCCCCTATACTCCTAAGTTCTTCTCTTAAGGTTAAGAGTCTTATGATAATGTTAGGACCAAGTTTCATAAAGGGCTCCATAATAGTCCTTTATTGTTTTCATAAGCCAAGGAAAACATTTAGAAAAATTGCAATTAGTCCATATACTCAAGATAATTGTCAATTTTTGGCCTTATGAGTCAATTTATTTAATTCCCTTTTAAATTGTAACCCCGGTAAATGCAAAAAACTTTTTTACAATTAATTTATTGGATTAATTAAAATGCCTGTTGTAACACCACCAAAAAAAATGTATCGCAGCGAAATGTGCTTCCGGGGGGCGTTACTTTATTAATACGCATCGTAGCTAACAAGAGAAACGACCTCTAAATGTGTCGTTTGAAAAGTAATTCTCGTTGGTTTTTTCCTTGAAATTGATATAACTCATTTGTCCCATAATTGCATCACATGAAAAGCTTGAATGAAAACACCCAACGGAGATTTGATACATTGTATGTAAGTAGATAAATAATATCGAATGAAATCTTAGTCAATTTTGACTCAGTGCATTCAAGTAGACAAGCATCTAATTTCACTGAGAAAAACATGCTTAAAAAGTGTCAACATAAAGTTTGTGAGTTCATAGATTTGTGTAAGTATTAAGATTGTTGAACCAAAGTTCATGTAAAGTGTGTATGACGTTTCAAAACTTGTATGTTGCCAAAATGCATGTATGAATGTCATAAATCAAGAGTTGTAAAATAGGCTTTGACCATTTCAAACCCAAATAGACCAAAAATGTATGTATGAATATGGACCGCAATTGTTCAACGCATGTATGACATTTATATATATATCACACAAATGTTTCAAGTATGTATTGCAACTGTATTCAAGGCACCGTAACAATCCATGTGAATATAAAACATGATTACTATTACTCTAAATTCTATTATTAAACTGCGACGATAGGGTTATATGTATGCCACTTTATTCTACAAGCGCTTAGTAAGAGTGTACCATCGTAGGTGTTCCTCCAAGAACACCGGGCATTAATGAAAATTATGTGTGACCCATATAGTAGTTCCCCTCCAAGAACACCCGCGGCATTTATGAAAATATCATGTGTATGTATTGTTGGCCTGAGACTCTACAAATCGTTATTCTGAACATTATTATAACGTTCCGTTTTGCCCAGTGATAGCTAATCAACCAAACTTGGATTGTCAATCCCGATTAGATCTATTTAATAAATCTCTCGCTCACCTACAGTGATTTACAGTTCATGCAACTAAGCTAAATCCATAATTCTATTCGAGTTAAAGTATAATTGTTGCATCGATAAGTAAAAACAAAGTTGTATCTCACGATGAGATATGCATATGAGTGTATAAATAGTTTCGTTATAGGAGTGTTCACGCTCAAAATTAAGACCAAGGTATTGTATCTCATCGCAGGAGATAGATAATTAAATATGTAAACAATTTGTAAACGATCATGTAAATGCATTTGTAAACAAGCATGTTCTCACCCCAAAAATATATGTAAAACGTGGGGCTATAAACTCACATAGATGTTGTAGAACGATTTGCAGAACTGCACATATTAAGCACAGCACAAACGGAAAGACCGGAACGGCTCGATCAAGAAGTTGCGATTTATCTTAACAGCTAAGTCCCACTAGCCTAGGATAATGTATTTGGGCTTCCGATGAATAGTTACGTCAACGCGACACGTTGATAAAGATTTAGATTTCCAAGTTGTAATAGTTTGGTGGTTGGTTAAATAAAATAAATCGAAAGTAACGCAAAGTATGTAATATATCCCGTATATATTACATATGAAAAATGAACAAGTATATAATTCGTATCGTGAATTATATAATAAAGACAAACAATCCAAAGATTAATATGAAATGTATAATACTTTGCAAGTATTATATAAGAAGTGTGAGTAAATAATTAACCAATTAGTTTGACCCGTTTTCTGAAATCACCACTTAATTAAATAAAAAGTTCTTGCATAAACGTAATCGTACGTTTTAAGGTTACTAATTAAGTTAAACGATGTTTATAAAGCTTTTACAACAATTATTATGTTATCTTCTAGCTGACAATTATAAAATATAAAATAATATTTTATAAATTTATATTTCGTTTCCTCGACGGGTCGTGTCTAAAATAGTTGTCTCATTGTAAAAGTATAGTTTTCGTTCGTTGGTCGGGTTATTGTATAATACAAATTAATATATCTTTAAAATATAACTTAGTCCCTGTTATTGGTTTCTAAAATAATAGAAGCTTTAGTGAATCGTTACTAAATATAGAAATTTATATAAATTTCGCCATGACTTTTCCGTTTATAAAACGATCCCAAGTCGAGAGACTTTGTTGCAAATCAACCTTTCCAAATCAATTTAATAGAAAACATCCAAGTAAATTTCAAGTGTATTTATTAGTTATTGTCATTGTTTCCATTTTATAAGTCCGTTACGGGTCTAATATAATATATCCGAAAATAATAACTAATCACATTATTTAACCAATTTAAACCACCATTATATCCGGTTTTATTATTAAATATTGAAATATATTTATGAGTCCATTTTTGTAAACCAAACTCACCCTATGTTGTTTCGCTAAACCAAACGCGCCTATTTCTGCTAAACCAACCAAACGGATCCCTTTGTTGTCTTCTCTAAACCCACACGCATCCCTAATGGTTTCCTGCTCACCCAAACACGCGCCTAGTTGTTAAACAGCCAAACGCACCCTCTCGGGGCGTAACCCACAAACCAAACGCACCCTCATTTCATTTACACATCCAAACCAAACGCACCCTTATTGTGTTTATACTAAAACAAACGCACCCTTCGGTGCTATACAGCCAACCAAACGCACCCTTGTGCTGTTTCGACTAAACCAAACGCACCCTAATCTGCGTAAATATAACAAACCAGTGCACCCTAATCTGAACCCAGATCCAAACGCACCCTAATTGTCTTCTCAATCAACCACACGCACCCTAATCTGTGATAAACCCAAACCGAATGCACCCTATGTGCTTTCTTGATAAACCAAACGCGACTCGTGGCTGACCCAAAACCAAACGCAGCCCTTGTCGGGTTTTTATTAAACCCAAAACGCACCCCTATGTGGGGCTGAGTAGAACCACAACGCACCCTTTGTGGTAAGAAAAACGAAACGCACCCTTGGTGCTATAATAAAACCCGACGCACCCTTGCTCGGGGTTTAGCCACCGAAACAAACACACCCACTGCTGGTGGTTCACCACATAACACAAACACCATCATGGTGGTTCGGGCTTATGTGGATGGTGTATGAGATGGGAATGTGAGAATTGGTGGTGTGTGGCAGGTGGAGCCCATATGGTTGGACGTGGTGAACGGGTTATCTGGCGACATATAGGTGATGGTTTTAGGACGATGCGTGTATGATAGTGGGATGATGAAGAGACGAGACATGATTGATGAAGGGTGGTAGGTGGTAGTTGGGTGAGTGTGTGTGGTTGACAGCTAGTGTGGTGGCATCAATAGGTGGCAAGTGGTGGATAGGCAGCGGAGCATGAGCGCGTGAGGAATAATGGGTGGAGGCGGATTAGATCGTGAAAAAAAGGAGTTGTATGCAGGAAAAGGTTTTTAAGTAACATCGGACCGGAAAATCGCCGGAAAAGAGTTTTAAATCCCGGGTGGCCGGAGAAATACACGGACCGAGTTAGTGGGTCGCCGAAAAAAATTGGGAGAAGGAGAGAGGGAGAGTTGTGGTGTGTGTGTGTACATATTGTAAATAGAGATAATAAAATGACAAATAAAATTTAATAAATAGTGTTTCTATAATGTGAAGTAAAAGAAGATGATAATAATATATGGTATGTAATATTAGTATAATAAATAGAATTAAATATCTATAGAAAAAATTATGAGAATGATCAAAGTTTAATAGTATATTAATTATCAATGAAACTATAAATATGTATAAGTAATAAGAAAATCTTAATAGTATATTGATAGATGTGAAAAGTGATATATTGAGAAAAAACCAATTTTCAAGTGCCAGGAACTACTACAGATATATATTTGTAAATTAAGATCTGAGCCTTATATAATTGATGTTTGATTCACATATGGTTATATAAGGTCATAATAGTGCTTAATTGTAATGAAAATAAACAATACCATATCCTACATACAGAACTCTACAGAACTATTTTAAATTAATCTGAGCCTTTTATATTTTTGATCAATGGTTATTAAGTCTTGTGACATAATTGTAATAAAATAAAATACCATATCACATTAAATAATCGGTTAAAGGGTAATATTGGAATTGATTTTAATTATTTACTATAAATGTTCCTTATAATATGCAAGAATATGTTTAACAAATTCAGTCTTCTCTCTCTCTAAACATTTACGCCGCCTCATCTTAACCACTACTCTCCTTATTCTCCCAAATCAAATCCAACCACCACAAAAACTCACCATAACAAAGAATTTCTACCATCATGATACTTGATCCCAAACAACCCATCAACCCTTTCATCCCCAAACACAATCGACGAAACCTTAACTGTAATAGAATTTCAAGACGACCTTTACACACGACTGAAAACCTGTCGATGAATCGAATTTTTCAAGATTAAAAAAGAATACGTCAAAGACGAACAAAATGATATCAAACGCGAGGCTTTAATATCTTAAGAAGAAGTGAAGCGGATGCAATCGGTCTCGTTGGTTAGTGGTCAGTTTATGGAAAAGATCTATTTGAATAGAGGGATTTTGTTTAAATGATTTTATTAAAGGTTTGATTTTTTAATGATATTTCCTTCTTATATAATTGGAATCATAATTTTCTTGAAGTGGTGTGTTACATCGGAAGTAATAAAGATTCTAAAGGGTTTCACATCAGAAGCAATAAGGATCTAATTGGTTTAAGATTCATTCTGTATGTGATAGATAAAAACAGTTTCATCACGCCCGGTTGATAAAGTGGAACAAGTTATTTTGAAGATATTACTAGTGTATGTTTAATCTTGCATTATTTTCTTATTGTTATCAGTCTTTTGTTTAATGGTGCATATGTGTTTTAGGATGATATAAAAATAAATGGAATGGTGCATATGTGTTTTATGGTGATATAAAATCAATGGAATAGTGCATTGGAGTGATATAAAATCAATGGAATGGTGCATATATGTTTTAGTGTGGTATAAAATCAATGGAATGGTGCCTATGTGTTTTAGGGTGGTATAAAATTAATGGAATGGTGCATATGTGTTTTTTGGGTGATATAAAAATCAAAAGCAATGTGCATTTGTATTTAAGTACCGATATAAAATCAATACAAGGGGTGTGCATATGTGTTTTAAGGTTGATTAAAAAGTCAATTAAATAGTGCATATATGTTTTATGATTGATAAGTTCTTATTATGAGTATTAGTGATCCTCGTTTACTAATTATCTTCTTGAATATATTTATATCAGATTAATAAAGATGAAGATGTTGATAACTTGAAGACCAAAGATGATGTTGAACAGATATAGACATGAATCCACACGAACATATAAGAAGATAACTTGCGACTTTCGAAAGAATACCTTTCGTGCATATGTGTTTTTTGCACAATTGTATAAATGAATTGCATCTTACATATGTGTTTTATTATGCTTGTATTAGAATGGAATGTAACATATATGCATCATGTGACTTTTTAAATTGGTTATGTTATTTAATTTTTGTCTATACATTCAAATGGCAAAGTATATATTGTTTGAAAGATAGGTTGTCAGTGGAACATGTTAAACAACACAATATAGAAAGTGAGTATTTATATTCTTTACAAAACATACATGCACATGATTCAAACATATATATTTTTTGAGAAAACATATATGCACCAAACTTATCTTTTAAACATAAATGCTAAAAAAACTAATAATCTTTTTTTTTTGAATTTTAAAAATTGAGAAATATAAAAAACGTTTTTACCAAAAAAAATTAAAAATAAAATAAAAATGTGTTTTATCATAATACACTTTTGTAGAAAAAAATGAACTTGATTTTCCTGAAAACATATATGTCAAAAAAATGTAAATTTAAAAAAAAATTAGTTCCGAAAATTATGGGGATTAAAAAAAGTTTTTTAATTAAAAAGGTCAAAAATAAAGTGAAAATGTGTTTTTACTATTATACCCTTTTGAATTAATTAAAAACATTTAATAATACTAAATTCCTATTGGTTTAAAAGAGTTCTGTAAAGTTCTGCACATAAAATGGGTTCTCAATATAACGCGCCCCTATATATATATATATACTATATAACTATTACAAGGCTCGTATACTTC